>PVHX01003197.1:0-148160 GCA_004024805.1 Geosciurus inauris
TGTTGAGGCAAATAGAAAAAAAATTGTTACAATCATAATTTTTCTAACTTTGCACAAAATTATAAGCAGATTACATTCTTCATATTAAACATCTTTATATGCACTTTCAATGAACAGTATATATATATATATTTATATATATTTTTTATCAACCATCTTTACTATACCCATTCCCCTTTCCTGCCCCCCGCCTCCCCCAAGTCGCGTCCAGTGTTTCTCTATTTCTCTTATGTTTCCCATTCCCACCTCCCTTTTCTCCTCTTATCTTCTTTCTAAACATGTAGCCATGCCCCAGCGTGCTCCCCGAGCCAAACTCCCAAAGGAACACTGGTTCAGCCAGGGTATTGGGCCGCAAGGTGTCAAGTGGTCTGAGAGATCCACTTGAGTGCAATTTTCTAAGATATAGATTATGGCCATTAAATAGACAATTATGTTTAGGAACCAAATGACTCCAATAAAGGTACACTGGAGTAAAATTTAATTTTTTGGCTACATTTCCTCAAACTGTGGCTATAGTATTATGTTCCTGGTGCACTTCAATATTGTATCTGATAAATAAATTAGGGTCTAAAATCAGCACAAAGGCAACAATTCAGTCAAAAGCATGCTTTTAAATCCTTTAAGTGATCCATAATATAATATATATGTGGCTTTGTATGTACACTAATTCATATGTACACTAAGTTTGAAAACTCTTTGAGCTAGACTAAATGCAAGATTAAAAGGAAATAATGTATGCAGATATCTTATCTTTCCAACTGCTCAAGTTTTACATTAACTCTAAAGTTCCTCTTAGAGAATTAGAGATAATAGATATTTCAGAATAGTTTCTTTCTGCTTGCAAATTTACTCCATTCTTCTTCATTATTAAAACTCTGTAATAATTGGTAATGCTTAAAAATTTTGGATGTAGAAGATGAGTTAAGGAGGTATCTCAAAAGTCTCATGCCTACCAAATGTCTGAGAAGGGGGCAGAGGAAAAGTTCAGAGGAATCTTTGTCTTTGGGGGTACCACTGTACCATGGAGAACCTGAGAGGGCAATAGCACCCTTCACTGGGGTGACTGTATGAGGCAAAGCTCAAAGGGGCAGGCAGGAAAAGACAGGATAAGATGACTAATGTGATCTTAGCCACATTCTCAGTTGTGAGGATTAGATGAATAATATATGTACAAGCAATTAAATTCTCTTTTCACTTTTCTTTGGATATCTCATGCCTCATCTAGCTTTACAGTCTCTCTTTTTCTTTCTTCCTTCTTTCTTCTTTTTGAACCAGGGATTGAACTCAGAGGCACTTAATCACTGAGCCACATCCAAACTCCTTTTTCTAAAGATTTTTTTTTATTATTTTGAGAAAGGTTATCTCTAAGGGCCTCACTAAGTTGCTGAGCCTGGCTTTCAACTTGCAATCCTCCTGCCTCAGCCTCCCAAACTACTGGGATCACGGGCATGCGCCACCACACCCAGCTAAGTCTCCTTTCTGATATTGTATCTAGATTTGTATTTCTGGCTTACTGCAAATCCCTGCTTCTGGTTTAGCAACAGCTGGTATCTACCTGGTAGTTCTCTGGCAACCCCTCAAATCCTCACGTTAGTCATCTTATCCTGCCTTTTCCTGTCTGCCCCTTTGAGCCTTGCCTTGGACAGCCACCCCAGTGAAGGGTGCCATTGCCCTCTCAGATTCTCCATGATACAAGGGTTCCCCCAGAGACAAGGGTTCCTCTGACCTTTTCCTCTGCCCCTTTCTCAGGCATTTGGTAGCCATGAGACTTTTGAGATACCTCCTTAACTCATCTTCTGCATCCAGAATTTTCTCACTTCAGCCCATCTCTTCTGTTGCCAGAAATCAGCTAACCCTGCTGCTCAGAAGCCTCCAGTTCAACTTGGCCATGTGCAGCATGGAGGTCCAGTATGGCATCTGAGGCCTCTATGATGCATCCTAATCCATAGCTCCAGGTGGATCTCTCACTGAAGATTCTCATACTCTGCATGCATACAAGAATTAGACTCAGTCTTCCTACCCTTTCCCTTGTTCCAGAAGAAATGCCTCTGTGTGTGTTTGCTTATTAAAGGCCCCGCTCAACTAATTGACAGCCCATGCACATTTCAAAAGAATCCCACCAGGAGTTATCTGTCCCTTGATTTTCTTAGTGCCTTTTATATTTTACATACCTGTTGTATCATATTCCATTTGCCTTATATTTATAGGTTCTTGCATAGCTACCTTAGTTCCCATGCATAATTCCCTCATAATTCTCATAATTATGAGCCTTGATATTATGTAAGTCATAATATCATAATAATATATTATATCATAATATCAATTCTCATAATACCCATGCATATATATATACAATAGACATATACATAAGCTTATTATATAAAATATATGTATATAATCTCATAAAATTATATTTTGTGTATATATGTATATATATAGAGAGAGAGAGAGAGAAAGAGACAAAGAGGACAGACATATTCTTCATCTCTGCTTTCTGCAGTGCTTAGCAGGCTATCTTAAGTATAGTAGATGCTCAATAAATATTTTTGAAGCTATGTATCTCTAGAATTGCACCTCCCCAAGAGGATTAACTTGATTCCTGAAAACGTGAAATGGATGGGAAAAAATATTTTATTTGGGCAGAAATTTTAGAATTAAACTTTTAAGAATTTGGTTCAGAATAAATCATGAAGAAAGTACAAATTTGAAAGCATTTGGAACAATATCATGTTCAATGTAATAGGGAATAAGGAAGAATTGGGAGAAAAAAATATTTACTAATATTTTAGTAAACTCTAGTAGGATCTGATTGGTTGAGGAATTCTCAACATATATATGCTTCATATTAGAAAAATCTACTAATTTGTGCAATATAATTTAAACATCAGACATACATTCAGTACCATCTCAGGCATAATGGGTATGTTATTTGTGTGAAAGAAATGGGGAAATATGATTATATCATCTTATGTACCCAGTTCTCTCAGAATCATACCATCCATAGTTACTGTTGACATTTTTTTTGAAATGGTGAGAATATATTTTAATTCATTTTTGCAAAGATTAAAATTGCATTATTTTTCAAGCCAAAGTTAAAGCTTTAATTTTTAAAAAATGTTTTAGTTATACATGGACATAGTGCCTTGATTTTATTTATTTTTATGTGGTGCTGAGTATAGAACCCACGTGTGAGGTTCTTGCCTCACACGTGTGAGGCAAGCGCTCTGCCACTGAGCCACAACCTCAGCCCCAAAGCTTTAATTCTTCATATGCTAGCCATATTAGTGTCAGAAAAACATAATATGTTATTCATTTTAACCCTTACATATAATCTGTTGTTGTACACCTACACCACACTCACACACACACGCACACACACTCACACACACACTTACATTTGCAGGAAGAAGTTCGATGCCCAATTCTCCCACTTATAATTAATACCAAGGCTCAGAAAGCGTGGGTGTATTGATTTCTAATAATTTTTTTTTTTTTGTACAGGGGATTGAACTCAGGGGCGCTCGACCACTGAACCACATCGCCAGCCCTATTTTGTGTTTTATGTAGAGACAGGGTCTCACTGAGTTGCTTAGTGCCTCACCATTGTGAGGCTAGCTTTGAACTCACAATCCTTTTGTCTCAGCCTCCCCAGCCAGTGGGATTACAGGTGTGTGTTACTGTGCTGGCCTTTAATAATTTCTTTTGTGAAAAAATTCAAAATATATTCAAAAGGAGTAGAAATAGTACTAAGAATCTTCATAACCATCTTCAGCAATAATCATCTTACAACTAATTTTGTTTCATTTATGTCCTCCTCATCCATTTCCTTCCCTGAATTACTCTGAAACAAACCTGGATACTAGTATGTGTTTCAGAAAGATAAGTTTTTTTTTTTCTTAAAATGTATTCACAAAGCATTGCCACATAAAAAGATGGAGTCAACAACGCCCCTCCCTTTCATCAATATCCAGCCAGGGTTCAACTTTTCAAGTATCTCATAAACTTAATACATTCTTATTTATTTGAAGTTACTTAAGTTACTCAAATCAGACCAGTACATTATGATTATTATGACTTTAAGTCTCTCTTAATGGATGGGTTTCACATCCTCTCTCTTTTTTTTTCCTGTAATGTCTTTGTTGAAGAAATCATATCACCTGTTCTGTACTTTCCTATAGCAGGTCCTTTATTAATTTAAATTCAAATAAAGCCTTGGGGATTACAGCTCCTCTGACTTAGTGTGAGAGGAAAAGGCATTGGAATTTATGGACAGACATAAGTAGCAGGCCATGTATGGTACCTGAAGGATAGCTTTTACATATGGAAATTTCATGGGCATTAAACATATTTATATGATCAGGAAATTTCTAACACAAATGCATGAGCTTTGTTAGAAATGTATTTCTAAGAAAGGTCTAGTCCTTGAATATCTCACATATATACCATCAAATCTCTGGAGGTGTTTGGTGAGTTAATCCAATACCATGGGTTTAAAGTAATCAATGAGCATCGTTTGAGTGTCTTTTTTATTTCCAGAGGAAGGGATGTGCTTGTTATGATTCAAGGGACAGGGGATACATGGGACAGGGCAAGAGCAGGCAGGTCTGTGCACTCCTGGGAGACCTGGAATGGCCATGGAGGGAGGACATGCTAGAGCGGAGAAGTTGTCCTGCAACTGACCCACAGCTCTTCTGGGGCTCTGGTGGCTCCTGCATAAGCTGTACCACGCAGAGTCCTCATCTGTACTCCGGAGGGACAGTAGCCCATGGAGTACCATTTCTTTTTCTACTGCTTTTGCCTTCACCAGTGATGTTCTCTGCACTTTCCCTTTGGCTTTATGTTTTTTTTTGTGTCCTGTGGCTCCTCCCACCTGACGATGTCTACAGACACATAGCTTCTTTTGACTGCCTTCGTTCTGAGTGTCTCTGCTTCTGATCCTGCTACCTACTTCCTCCTCTTTGTGGGCTTTGCAATCAAACACCCTTTCCAGAGCCTCAGACTCAGTTATTCCTCACAGAGCATGACCTTTTCTCACAGAGCATGAATACCGGGTTGGCTTCCATTCCAGGCTTTACTTACTAGGTAAATCTACCTCTTTCTCCACTCACCACCCCAGCTAGTGGCATCAATGGCCCAGACCACAAACCTGAAAGTCACCCTTGTCTCATCCCAACTGAATAAAGGTCAACAACTCCCATTGATCCTACAACATAGAGCCACCTCAAATTCACCATCTTGATCTCCTTGGCAACCTCCTGTTGTCATCCAGGAGGATGACACCACTTCCTTAGCAAGCCTTCTTGTCTCTGATTTCCTCCTTTAACTTCTACACTGCAACCAGAGTGAATTTTTAACACTGCATCTTAAGATGTTATTTGGCAAACCCCCAAACAAAACCAAAAACCACTCCTCTTTCCCTACAAGATAAAACATGAACTCCTTAAAATGCCCAATAAGGTTCCCCATTCATCATCTTCCCCTCCTCTACAGCCCCCTTTCTCACCAGCCTTCCCCCATGGGTGCTATTTGTTTCTCCCACAAACAAGTTCTTGTTTTTCATTCATCTCTGCCCTTTCTCATGCTGTTCCTCCTCCTTGAAATATTGACACCTTCTGCCTCCCTTGTCCACCTCTTAAAATTCTGCTGCCCTTCAAGGCAAACCTAAAGGTCATCTCATTAGTGGTTTCCAGGATGATGGAGCTTTGTACCTGCAGGGTTTGTACAATATTTCTTATGCCCGTGTCAGACCACAAAATACATTATCGTCACTATTTGCTCCTTTTACTCTCCCCACCACTGCTGTGACACCTTTCAGAGCACAGTCATTGCCTCCTCTAGGGATCCTGGGGGATGGGAGGTGCATAGTAGGTGTTCACAAGCACACGCCTCGGTTGTGTAGTAACAGTGAAATTACTCCGTGGGCTGGCTGCAGTGTTTAAAATGCCTTGTTTCTGTTAGGAATGTGAGACCTTAGGTATTGTTTTAGAAAGATTACCGTGTTGAAATATGTGTAAAATGAAATTGCTGCCAGTGGCGGCTCTGGCTGAAGAGGAAATCAATTGTTACTACATTTCGGTGAACACAGCTACTACTACTATTGGAGCCACTGTGTGGGAAGAAGAGTGTCTTTTTTAAAATTTTGTGTGAGTGAAAAGTCACTTCTTTCTGATTGAGAGAGAGAGAGAGAAAGAGAAGACCACAAGGATTTTATTACCTGAGAAGTGCTGTTCTGCTTTCTGCCCATTTTTTTTCTTTTTCTCCTGCATGGGATAGATAGATGATGCTCTGGGGAAACAGAATCTGGGGAAATGAGTCAGCACCAGGTCTTAAATGAGGGGAATCATGAGAATTATTCCTCAGCCTTAACACTTATAAAAGACCCTTCATGAATTTAGTGCTAAATTGTTCTGAAACCTTACTCTAGAACCTTCCTTCTTTCCCCCTGTACCCTATGCCTTCTGAGTTGTATTATTATTATAACCTGGTGGGGAGTTTTTATTTATTTATTTATTTTGTATTTTCAAGGTTATTTACTGCAGATTGTTTGTAAGAACAAAAACTGGAAACAACCTAAATGTCTGATTACATAAATCAGGTGACCAATGAAATAAAGTCATATATATATATACACACACACATACATACATGCAATGGAATGCTATTTAGCAGTATTAGAAACTACAGAAGGCCTTTATGTAGTGATATGAAAAGACTATAAGATGCAGAAAAACTAACATCACTGGTTGCCTTTGAGTAGATTTAGGTGTCTCAGAGACAAAGGTGGAAAGGAGATTTTTATACATCTTTGTATTTTATTTTATTTTATTTATTTTATTTTTTAAAAAAAAATTTTTTTTAGTTGTAGATGGACACAATGTCTTTATTTTATTGCTTTGTATGTGGTGCTGAGGATCGAACCCAGGGCCTCACGCATGCGAGGCAAGCGCTCTACCACTGAACTACAATCCCAGCCCCATCTTTGTATTTTAAAAAAAGTTTTAAAATTTTTTAACACAGCAGAATGCATTTCAATTCACAGTACACATATGGAGCACATTTTTTCATTTCTCTGGTTGTACACAAGGTAGTGTCACACCATTCATGTTTTCATACATGTATGTAGGGCAATGATGTCCATCTCATTCCACCATCTTTCCTACTACCCCCATGCTCCCTCCCTTCCCTTTGCCCTATCCAAGGTTCCTCCATTTCTCCCATGCTCCCACCTCCACCCCCATTGTGGATCAGCATCCACTAATCAGAGAAAACATTCGGCCTTTGGTTTTTTTTGGGGATTGGCTTACCTCACTTAGCATGGTATTCTCCAACTCCATCCATTTACCTGCGAATGCCATGTTTTTATTCTCTTATAAATGCTGAGTAATATTCCATTGTGTATATATGCCACAGTTTCTTTATCCATTCCTCTATTGGGGGGCATCTAGGTTCCTTCCATAGTTTAGCTATTGTGAATTGTGCTGCTATAAACATTGAAGTGACTGCGTTACTGTAGTATGCTGTTTTTAAGTCTTTAGAGTATAGACCGAGGAATGGGATAGCTGGGTCAAATGGTGGTTCCATTCCAAGTTTTCTAAGGAATCTCCATACTGCTTTCCAAATTGGTTGCACCAATTTGCAGTCCCACCAGCAATGTATGAGTGTGCCTTTTCCCCAACATCCTCGCCAACACTTACTGTTGCTTGTATTCTTGATAACTGCCATTCTGACTGGAGTGAGATGAAATCTTAGTTTTCATTTGCATTTCTCTAATTACTAGAGATGTTGAATGTTTTTTCATATAATTGTTGATCAATTATATGTCTTCTGAAGTGTCTGTTCAGCTCCTTAGCCCATTTATTGATTGGGTTGTTTGGTTTTTTTGGTGTTAAGTTTTTTGATTTCTTATGTATCCTGGAGATTAGTGCTCTATCTGACATGCATGTGGCAAAAATTTGCTCCTAACATGTAGGCTCTCTCTTCACCTCATTGATTGTTTCTTTTGCTGAGCAAAAGTTTTTAATTTGAATCCATCCCATTTATTGATTCTTGATTTTATTTTTTGCACTTTAGGAGTCTTATTAAGGAAGTTGGGGCTTAATCCAATATGATGAAGATTTGGGCCAATGTTTTCTTCTATTAGGTGCAGGGTCTCTGGTCTAATACCTAGATCTTTGATCCACTTTAGTTTCATTTTTCTGCATATGGATTTCCAGTTTTCCAGCACCACATGTTGAAGAGGCTATCTTTTCTCCAATGTATATTTGTGGTGCCTTTGTCTAGTATGAGATAACTGTATTTATGTGGGTTTGTCTCTGTGTCTTCTATTCTGTATTACTAATCTACGTGTCTATTTTGGTGCCAATACCATGCCATTTTTGTTATTATAGCTTTGTAGTATAGTTTATGATCTGGTATTGTGATGCTTCCTCCTTCATTCTTTTTGCTAAGGATTGCTTTGGCTATTTTGGGTCTCTTATTTTTCCAAATAAATTTCATAATTGTTTTAAAACCTTGAAATTAAAAAAGAAGTTACAATTATTATATAGCTGCTTTATTTTTCCATAACAAACAACAATTTGGTGTTTTCAAATAGCAGAGTTATTTCTCATGTGACTTGACTATAACTGATAAAAACTAAAGGAAAAAAAATCCAAACAGCGTGGTTCAATTTATTTATATTAAAGTCAGCTTCTTGTGGTAGTTAGGAGCCAGCTGAACCATGGTGCTAGGTTTACATTTTGGTTCTGCTACTCGACTACCTGTTTGACCTTGGGCAAGTTATGTGACCTTTTTATGCTTAGTTTACTCATCTGTATAATAGGACTTATAATGACACCTACTTTATAGGAAACTGTGGATTAAATGAATTGTTATTTACTAATTGCTAAGAACTGTGCTTGTAACATAGAAAGTTCTGCAAATGTTTATAAAATATGCACATTGCCAGAGGAGTAGGTGGCATATGTGAATGTTAGCTGCCATGTGAACTTTGGTAGGGAGTTCACATGATTCCAGATTTTTGTATGGATATGTTATGAGGAAAGGAATTCTTATGAAAAATTCCATCAAGTAAGCCTTCACTTATTAGCCAAAAAATATCATAGAAACCATTCTCAAATCTGAGGTAGACATTCTACTCCCTGTCATGCTAGGTTTCATTCTCAATATTTTTCACAGATCTAGAGAAAAGATGGCAGACTCTGATTTTTGGAAACAGTTTTGTTATTTAAAATTTTCATGTGGAAAGAAAGAGGTTGGACACCTCAACTAATAGGACATTAATTTAAACATGGTTCAGTGTACGTTTTAAAAATGGGAATATTGCCAGGTGTGGTGGTACACACCTGTAATCCCAGTGGTTTGGGAAACTGAGGCAGAAGACTTACAAATTCAATGCCAGCCTCAGGAACTTAATGAGACCCTAAGCAACTCAGTGAGATCCTGTCTCAAAATAAAACATAAAAGGGGTAGAAGATGTATCTTAGTGGGTTAAGCACCCCTGAGTTCAATCCTCAGTACCAAAAAAGAAAAGAACGGGAACCTTGATCAAGTGTGAATCTTTAAAAATATTAAAATAGACATTTTAAACAAGGAGAGACACCATAAGGCAAATATAGATCTGGCAAATTCAGGTACACTTTGAAAATAATGGGATTCACGATCATACTCTATTTTGGAAGGACATTAAAGGATTCCTACAGTTCATTCCACAGAACAAATATTAAGGGTTTTCAAACATTGAGATTCAAATGGTAGAACATATATTATAATTCTTTGTTGATTATACAGGGACTCATTCTATCATCATATATTCTTTATATGTAAAAGTCCACAAGTTCCTACTTACATACTTTTCGGTCATCTCTGTGCCTTTTTAAGCACTCTCAGTATTTACTGTGGGACCCACCTGGGGAACTAGACGTGGTGGGAAGTGGCTGAGAAATATCTTCTCGGCAGCACTGGCAAACTCAGCTGGAAGTGGGGTAAATATGGAAGGAACCCTATAGCAGTTACACTCGGTCCTGACTGGTAGCTATAGGCAGTTCCACCACACTTCCTTGTTGTGGCGAATGCTGTCGGGCAAAACACAGCTTATCTTTCCAGGGATGTGCTGAACCCAGTTTATTGTTGTTAACTTCTAGAGGTAGAGATCCTGTAGTCTATTCCTGCAGACACTCAGTATTCCTATAGCCTTTTTTTTTTTGGATTATCCAGTAGTCTATAAATCCAACCCATGTTAATCTTCTTTTCACTCTGGCATCCTGAGAAATATAGTCTTAGGACCTAATAGAATCTTGATGTCTTTTATAATCTTCTTAGTCATACAATTCTTAAAAATACTTAATATTATTTTAATTGGATTGTATATATTTTATATGACTTTGTCTGCCTTGGAGACACACTTTATAGAGAGTCTTTCTATTGGCATTTTCCTTGACTTAGAAAATGCCTTGTGGGCTGGAGTTATAGCTCATTGGTACAGCGCTTGCCTTGCATGTGTGAGGCACTGAGTTCTATCCTCAGCACCACATAAAAATAAAAATAAAGGTATTATGTCCATGTACAACTAAAAAAATTTAAAAAAAAGAAAATTCCTTATAACTGATGTATTTGTATTCATTTATTTCTATATTCTTCATTAGTGTAATAAATAGTTCAATAAGATCTCCTTGGTAGAAGACAAAGCCAAACAGAGATATACTTTTTCTAATCTGTTTTTCTCTCTTGGATTATTTTATGTTAGTCTTTTCTTTTCCACATACCATTATGAATTTATGAGTTCTCAGACTTAATGTGTGGCTGCCCACTTCAGTAAGTTTCCTCTTTATTGTTCAGACGATCCCAGCTGTGGCTAAAGGGAGCCCGGCTTAGATTGACTTTGGTGCAATTTTAACATGATGTCAAAAATTTTGGTGAAAACTTTCTTGCTTCATGGCACAATAAGATGATCTCCGTTTACTATTTGCTTTCTTGAACCAAACACAGCACCAACTATTTCTCTAAGATGCCCAGGAAAAGTAGTAGTGGAGGCCAGGACCTCCTGCTGGGGTGTGTTGTGGGAATGATATTGTTCCTGGGACTTTGGGTCTACAGAGCTAGAAAAGATATCTTTTGTTTGTTTGTTTGGCTCCTTGTTAAACATTTTCTGTTAGATGTGGTGATTCTGCCTCATGGGTATACTGCTCATGGGAAATTCCCAGCCCTATTCTATCAGGAGGGTGCCCCAACATTTTTTTTTTTTTACTGGGGATTGAACTCAGGGGCACTCGACCACTGAGCCACATCCCCAGCCCTATTTTGTGTCTTATGTAGAGACAGGGTCTCACTGAGTTGCTTAGTGCCTCGCTGTTGCTGAGGCTGGCTTTGAACTCGCGATCCTCCTGTCTCAGCCTCCCTAAGTGTTGAGATTACAGGCTTGCACCACCATGCCCGGCTCCCAACTTTCATTCTTAACTTAAAAATATTATTTCCCTTCTTTTCTCATCTATAACATATGGTATAGTTGGGCTGGAGTTGTGGCTTAGTGGTAGGGTGATTGCCCATGATGTATAGCACACTACATATCTTATAAGATTCTAGATTTGTAACACAACCAACATAATTACTTATTTACTTCAATAGCAATACCATAGTGCCAAGACAAAAACACATTATCACAAATTATAAACCCACTGGAATGAAGTCCAGACATTGCTATGTATACCCTCTTGTTTTTAAACTGCATTACTCTAAGGATTTGGAAATGACTTTGTTCCAGAAATTATATAGTCTGTGTGTAGCTGTATAATTGCTTAGTGATGGTAGTTCGGTTCACTTGCTTTCACTGGCTTTCAACTTGAGGGTTGGCATTCTATCAGCTTATTATCTAAATTCTTAAGACAGTGGAAGCTTTTAGCTGCTAGTCTTTCTTACTGGATATTGTCAACTACCAGGATCCACTTTCTTGTGAGACAAAATAAAATGAAAATAGAAAAAAACATGTAATCATAACCACATGTTATATCTTAAGATATGTTATTGATTTTGGTAACATCAGAATCTCAACATTTTGTGTATTTAACTATATATATTAGTATTTAACTATATATATGTGTGTGTATATATTATACATTGCTAAATCATCTGCTATTTCAAGCTTTTAAATTTATTTTGATTCCTTGTCTGAGCTAAAAACTCTTGTAGTTTCATAATATATAACATCTTCTTAAGAACTCAACATCTCATGAGTTACATTGTTAAACTAAGTATGAAATATATATAGATCCAGATCTCCTTATTAGAATCATATTGACCCAGTATCAATCAAAATCAATTCATGTGATCATCAAAGAATAAAACATGCATATATAGGCTTGTGAAGTTTCCCTAGAATAATAGGTCAAAAATAGATTTATTTCACATATATTCTTGGTATTTTTAGTTGAATTAAAGGTCAAGTATACAATGCCATTTTTCAGAAATTTTTGAATAAATACAAATATGTATCACCTTAGGATGTATGAATTCTGATATCTAAAATTTAAATAAATGTTATAAAGCATGTCAAATTACATCAGAATAAAATGCAATTGATTAAAAATTAACCAAAAATGTGAAAGTTTATCCAAATAAAAATTATAGGAGGCTACTGTTTATATTAAACACTTGTATTTCTTCCTAATGGACCATATGAAAAATCAAAATAGAGTCACTCATGCTCAAGCTCCACATGGCTAGGGTGAAACCAGGTGTTATCTGACATCCTCAGAAACCTGAAGAATGTGAGTGAAATGGCCAAGTTTCTCAATATGCAAATTAGCACAACAAGGAAGTTCCTTCAACTTTAATCCTTATAAAAAGTAACCTAAAATAATCTGATGTTAACCAATTGGTTATTTTTCCATTTTTCTGTTTGCTTGTTCTTATCTTACAAGGAAAATAACTTTGAAATGATCACAACACTTTCTGTTCTTTGTTTCTGCTGTTTTCACCCTTTGTTAATCTATAAGACAAACCTCTGCTCTGCTCTTTTAAACACTTATTCTGTTTTACAGAATGAAGGATTGCCTATTCAATAATTGAAAATAAATTTTGTCCCCTTGACACTTGAGAAATTCAAGAGGAAACTTTTCTCTGGAAGATATTTCTATCTGTAATTTCCAGATTATCTGGTTCCTATTAGGGCAATATTCATAAAGTACACCCAGGATTACAATTCAAACACATTTCAGTTGCAATTCATTTCAAGTGAAAGGAAATGTCACGCTTTATGTGACATTTACATAAGGTATTAGCTCTTTAATTGTAGTTTAGAAATTCAGATTCTTGACTAGAAGCAAATATGCTGTCCCTGAGGTTTACAATTTCTTGTCCCATAATAATTACACTTACAATGATAGACTACAACCTAAAATTACAAAATAACTAGAAGAAAGGATTCTGAATGTTCTCACTGCAAAGAAATAAATGTTTGAGGTGCTGGATATATTATTTTTCACTTAAAAAATAACTTGAAAACCCAATAGAAATTTCAGTCTTATTATACAATGTTTGAAATTTAAAGATATCATGAAAAATAGTTATATAAATATCCAATGAGCCAAAGATTGATTTCACTCATTATCGAGGGAACCAGCAAGATGCTGAAGCTGGTCAAAGAGCTTCAGACAAGAATGCCCACATCAGAGAGCTAAAACAGGTGTACAATGGGAAAACAAAGCCTTAGCCTTTGGGGTTATATTTTCTACAGAGCACAAGTTACTTACATCTCTACCAGAGCAAAATCATTTGCAACTTATCAATTTTCTACAAGTTAATAACTAACTTTGTAAGACCTTCGCTGTAATCAGTGATGAATTGTCAAAGGCACAGTACCTGCCAGCTTACTCGTAGGAGATGGTGTTCCCATACAACAGTAGAGAGGACACACTGCCATCTTTTTGCTTCGTTTCCAGATACTGTGGGTCCTCCATATCTTCAGTTTCCACATCTGTAGATTTAACCAACCTGAGATTTAAATTATCTGAAAGAAACCACAATAATTAAAAACATAAAAATGTAACATAACAAATATTGCACAGCACTTACATTGTTAGTTTTTATAAAAGATCTAGGGATGATTTAAAGTTCATGGGCAGATATGCATAGGTATATGCAAATACTGTACCTTTTATATACAGAACTTGAGCATCTGTGCACTTTGAAATGGGAAAGGTCCTGAACTCAACCCTTTGTGGATACTGAGGGACAACTATGTTAGATAAAATTTTCCTAACAAAGGGGTTTAACCAAAACCCAAACAGGATGATCCTCAAACTTGCAATGAATGTGTTTTGTTTTGGGGACCAGGATTGAACCTGGGGGTTCTCAACCACTGAGCTACATCTCCAGCCCTTTTTATCTTTTATTTAGAGACAGGGTTTCAGTAAGTTGTTTAGTGCCTTGCTATGTTGCTGAGGCTGGCTTTGAACTTTCAATCTTCCTGCCTCAGCCTCCTCAGCTGCTGGGATTACAGGCATGTGCCACTGTGCCTGGCCAGACTTTCAATGAATGCTTTGAAAATAAAAAATGAGATAAAATATGAACATTTTACTAAAGATGAAGGAGGTATTTAGCTCACTCTCCTTCTCTGACTTTTAAGAATCGGCCTTTGTACTGTTTGCAAATTTGAAACTGGTGCCATTTTTTTCTCCCTTTCTTAATTCACTTTTAGAGCCTGACCTCGGGGACTTATGGATGGTCTTGATCAGATGATGGTGGCTTTTTTCTTTCTTTTTCTTTTCTGCACTTAACACTCTGATAGGGAACAAATGATAATTGTTTTTTAAAATGTTTAGTTCCATACATAAACTTTCAATGTTGCCCCATCTTTCTGATTCATTAAACTGTTAAACACAGCATGGTGTTGCACATCTGTGGTCCCAGGTGGAGGGTTACATGAGACCAGGAGTTTGAGTCCAACCTGAGACACCCTGTCACAAAACAAATAAATAAAAATAAAAAACAAGAAATTTTAAAAAATCAACCATAATATCCAAACAAAAGTTATTTTAATATAACTACAAACATTTTAAAATAGAAATTTTATGTGATAAGTGTATCTGGAAGGTACCTTCCCACAGGTAAATTTCTTAAGGAATTCTCAACATTGTTTGCAATTCAACAGGTTTATAACATGTTTACAATTATTCCAGTGGGTTCTTGTTTTATTTTTACCCTTTTAGGATAACACATTCTTTCATTTATAAAAGATTGATTACCTTAAACCTAGAGCAGAACTGTTCACAATGATGCCTATTTGGAGATCAGCATGTACTTTCCCTATCCTACTGTCCTTTGTAATTTGTTTATTTGAGGAGGGAGATTTTAATTTCAATACCATTTCAGTTATTTAAAAGTAAAGGAATGGAAAACAGAAAAAGAAATTCCTGGAAAACAGTCCCCCGGGGTTCGTCTTTGTTCCATGTGCTGGTGAGTGGACTGGTCACCAGTGGTTTCTAGGATGTGAAGATGGAATCTTCAATGCTGTTTTGAATATTTGATCATTCATTGAAATAATTTCACAGAAACTTTCCTGGCATCCCTGAGGAAGGAGATCTAGAAGCTCCACTGTAAGGGAGGCTGTGAATTTAGAAATGGAGTGGAAATACCTGGGGTTATTGAGCACTCCTTTATCAATGCCAGGTCCATGTCCCCTACAAAGACTGGTGGCATCTGCTTTTTGGCCTTTACCCTTCTCAGGTGTGAGGATTAGGATTCTTGTTCCAGGTCACTCTTCTAGACATTCCATAAGGCTCATTCCTAAATTCTATCTCTATCCCTCTTTTTCTTTCTCTTCTCCGGCTGTTTTTTAGTAAGGTTTCAGCCTCTCTTGGGCATCTGAGAGTCAGGAAAGGTTTAGTTTTCTTTATATGCTGCTTCTTGTAGATACTAGACTTCTTTGGGCCAGTATGGGATTTTTCTGTTGGAAAAAAGAAATCTTTTTTGTTGTTGTTGTTGTTTTGAGGTAACTCAGGATGTGATGGTTCCAGAAGCCATCAAGGGAATACCTTGAGTTGTCTCTGATAATAAATTGTGCAGAATGGGACCCAGCTGGCTGAAAGTAACTAAGTAGTGATAGGGTTTTACTTTCCCGATTGTTGGATAGAAGATTCCTGCATAAAATAAGTATCTTACATAGGAATCAGAATGGACTACTTAGAAGAAAAAATATTTATGGGCTCTTTACATAAAATTTGTTAAGTGGTGGTGGTGGGGATACAGGATAGACATATAGATAAGCAAACAGGGCTGGGGATATGGCTCAGCAGAGGGGCACTTGCCCAGCATGTGCAAGGTCCTGGGCTCCACCCCATTATCACATGCAAACAAGCAAAGAAATAATCCCAAAATCCTAAGAATAAGCAAACATGGAAGACAGGCTCAGTGGGATTCTACTTAAAATGATCAGAGCTTGTGAAGTGAAACTGCTCAGGGGAGGTTTCTGAGAGCGAGACAGTAGTTTTTCCCTGTGCTAGCTGGGCCGTGTCCTAAAGTCTATCTCTTCAGTTTCAGGGATCTGGTCTGCTCCAGGTCATGCAAGACTGCATCAATCACAGTGTGGCTGGGAAAGAGCAAGCATGATATTTGTCAATTGAAGGGATGAAATGTTGGGGTTGGCCTCCACCAGCTACAGTTCAGGGGCTATCATAGGATAATTTTTTCTTTTGGTACCAGGGACTGAACCCAGGGCTGTTTTACCACTGAGCCACATACCCAGCCCCTTTAAATAGGTATTTATTTAGAGACAGGATCTCACTGAGTTGCTTAATGCCTCGCTAAGTCACTGAGGCTGGCGTTGAACTTGTGATCCTCGGGTCTTGGCCTCCCAAGCCATTGGAATTACAGGCATGTGCCACCATGCTTGGCTCACAGGATCATTTTTAAAAACACCACTGTTATTAAAAAATTAGTGTTCATTTTGCAGATTTAGGAGCTAGCAGTAAAACAGATCAGATAACCACCTGAGGAGAGATCCAAATGTTTGAAAAACAAGGAGCATCATATAAACGAACATCTGAAATAAAACAGAGTCAAATATTTTCTTCAGAAGTGCAAAGGAAAGCATGACAACGAAGAGGTCTTATCAGGAAATATTTGATGCAGTGAATGCCTTGTTACTGTTGTTACAACTTTGAAAATACAGGACCTACAGGTAAAGTTCTGAGAGTGAAGAACTTCCTTTATAATCAACACCTACTGGCAAGCAGACCTTCAGCAAGTCTTGTGGCCTTTCTGTGCCTCCATTCCTTCACCTCTGATATGTAGCCCCATGTTTCTTAGAGGCTTAAGGGAGACTGCACAAGGTGGTCCATGCAGGAAGCCAGGCCAGAGCCTGACAGTCAATGGTCGGTGCTGGCCAGCCCCCATTGCTTTAAGAGTTCTCTCTGGGTGGACGCAAATAATGTTCTGCCACTCTAGTGGACCAGGCTTAGCGCAGTATGGTGACAGGGCCTGCTGGGGAGCGCAGAGGACTGTACATCTAGTGGGGCAATAGGCTTTGTGTATTGGACTTGCTGGGTTTTTATACCTACTTCATTCAAGGGTGGTAGAGCCTGTATAATAATTTTAGTCCAGGTAAATAGTCATTTCACATCATTTATTTCACCAGTGAAAATTATTTTCTAAACATCCTCTGTGTCAAGTAGCAAATATTTTGTAACTGTTTTCAGTAAGCATGTTTGAAGTGCTTACCAGACTCCTCTGTGATGCATATTTCTGATTGGAGTCTTCCAACCATTAATCAGTGGTGTACAGATTGAAGTTTATTCATACATGCATGTCATACCATTCATACCTAAAGTGAATGACCACACAGGTAATTTGATCTCTCAGTAAGTATGGAGTGAAGCTTAGGATACAAGTCAACTCTGACCCCAGGATTACCTGCTAAATTCCTCTGTCACCTAGACTTTACTGGGCTGTTTATAAATCAGAGCCTGTATTTAATATTTTTGACATTTTTCTCTTTACCAATAAAACTGCATTGATTTAACTTGGGCATCAGGGTGGTATTCATAAAGTAAAATATTACTACAGAAGATAGTTTATGTGATAGGAAATCAATCATGTGAGCCCTATGAAGAATTTTAAACCTCATTATATCAAAGTTAGAATTTTTCATATTTGAGCAGAGAATTCCCTTAAAGGGAAAGATTAAGGACAGATGGGAGAAAATCATGGTATGATGCATATACAAGTATTCTTTTCCTGAGAGAGAAGAATTTGGGAATTGAGATTGCAGCTCTGAAAACACAGAAGCATAAACTCACAAAATATGCCTTCCTTATTTAAAATACTTTATGAGGATGAAACATAAATGAGAAAAAAATTTTAAAGAATTTAAAGTAAAGTAAGGAAAAAAGTAGAAAATCTAAGCCCTAGGAAAAATTAAACATGTGTTTTATTTTAAAACAGTGATAGATTTCCAGAAAAATTGTAAAGATAACATAGTTCCAATATACCCCCACATTCAGTTTCCACTATTAATGACATCTTACAGTATCATTGTATATGAGTGCAATTAATGAGCTGATTTTAATATGGTATTATCATTAAAGGCCTTGCTTAATTCAAATTTCCTTAGTTGGTAAGGATACCATGTTACATGTGAGTTTCTTTACAATCCCCTTAAACGTAAGTTTCTCATGATTATCCTTGCTCAGAACAACCATGAATATTTTGAAGACTGCAGGTCAAGTTCTTTGCCAAATGTTCCTCATTGGAATTTGCCTCATGTTTTTCTGGTGACCAGACAGGGGTTGTGAGTTGGAGATGGAGACCACAGAGGTGATATGCCATCTCATCACCTCCTGTCAAGGTGGAGACTGTCAACCTGAGTCACCGCTGGAGATAGACCTTGACCACCTGGCAGAGATCATGTTTGTCAGGTTTCTCCATGGTGAGGTTCCTCTTTTTTTTTTTTTTTTTTTTTTCACGTTTTCTATACTTCATTCTTTGGAAGGAAGTCATTACATACATCCTGCATGTGAGAAATGGGGAGAGAATCTTAATCTTCAAAACTACAAAAGTAATGAAGGAAAATGTATGCACAGAAAGGAATGCCTCTACATACAACTTGGTAGCTTTTCTCACCTATGAATATATTGTGAAAATGTTTTCATGCCACTGAATATGTTTCTGCAACATGATGGGAACAGCTGCAGTTATTCCATGGTGCTAATGTGCCATTACCCATTCAGCTGTCCAGGGTTGGCCATATGAATAGAGATACTCAGAACACTAAAGCCCAAGGACACAGGTGTGTGGGCCTGACAATCAAACAGTGCAGGAGAACTTGGGTGGATGCTGTTTGTGAGCATTTTTTTTTGTAGTCTTCATCATGCTACAATGCAGAGAATTATTTCCTAATTGTATCCTCTACTTTTATGAGGAAAAAATACAAGACATCAGGGCAATATTTAGTTTACTTAGAACATTTCAAGATGTGTTGCAGATGCAGGAGATATATAGGTTAATCTTCAGTACTCTCAGAAAAACTGTTTGAAACTGGGAAATAGGTCAAATATTGGAATACTGGATATCCTTACAGGGCAAGGCTGGGCTCCTATTGACTTGGCCATTTACATCTTGGTAGGACAGAGGTTAACTTGTAGATTTTTTTTAAGTGGAGATGCAAATAATTTCTGTCCTGTGAAACAGATAACCTCAGTTTATGGCTCTGTTGGGTATTAACTAGTGTTATGTTTAACCCAATAATCTTATCCTAATGTTTCTTTGTAAATTACCTACTTTTTTGAATGCTCTCTGAATCAGTTTTGGCATCTTACTGGTTTTCTTATTAAACAGTGAGTTAAGATCTTTAATGCTCGTTCATTCTATATTTGCTTGAGAGCCATGATCTACCTTTTTGATAATTATGCTTTAACAATATTCCATAATGAAAGTTATTTATGCTTATATTTCAGCCCTACTTTAAGATCCTGAAATGCAATTAGTTTATGATGTTTTAGCATCATAATGATTTGCTTTCAATAGAATTTTCTGTATAATCTAATAGCATAATATTATGTGACATATTTTTGCTTAATGGATACTTATTCACAGAAAAATAGTTAACTTGATTATATGCTAAGATTTTTCATTCCCTACAAATTTGTGAAAATATGAACTTAGAGGAATTAGAAAGTGCAATTAGAATGAATTCCAAATACTGGAGTCATTAGGTAACACTTGAAAACCTTACTGGGTCTGATTTCTATTCAAAGGTTTGGTTTTACACAGGGGTGGGAAAACTGTGGCTCCTGGGTCCAATCTGGCTGGTCACCTGTTTTAGTTAATAAAGTTTTATTGGCTCATAGCCACGTTCGTTCTTTTGTTCATTGTTTGTGACTGCTTTTGTGCTACAGCTTCAGAGTTGAGTAATTGCGACAAAAGCCACTTGACCCGCAGGCTTAAAACATTCTCTATCTGGCTGCCAACAGAAAAAATATTGAGCTTGGCTTTATCTATTTTAGGGTACGACTTTTCATATGCTTGGATGATCTTTGACTCTACTAATAGGCAGACATGGAGCAGCAAAATATTCCATAATAGCAATGGCTATTTTGTTTTTCTGTTATGTAATGGAAATACTTTATAAAAATTTAATCCACTTTTAATATTTTATTGATCAACATAAATATTTATTTTATCTATTAAGTACTCTTTGAACCATGCATTCATCAGTTAGTCTTATGTAATCAAGCTTTCTAAAATATTTAAATTATACTGTTGACAATGGTTTCTGAGTCTTAAAGTATTTTAATAGTTCAGTCTGGCAAATAATTGCTTGCCTTAGGCACTTAATGGCTTTGCTGAGTGAGGAGGAAAAGATGCTTCTGTCATTTCACCCTCAGCCCACTTTCTGATGAAGTGACGTAAGGCAATAAATTTTGGATAATATTTGTAAAGCTGCATTGTGGTGAGTTTGGGAACAAAAAGATGCCAGACTTTATATTAGTGTCACAAAAGAGAAGAAATGCAGGTTTTCGAATACTGCATACAAATCTTTTATTTTCGCAAACTGGTAATTTTCAGAAGGGAAAACCATTGAGGTTGTGTCATTTAAGGGAAGACAACTTCTCAAAAATGCCATGTCTTTGAAATCTAGCTACTATTGCCAGTAGCTTGATTAGTTTTCACATTCACTAAGCCAATTTCTGTCTACAGTTCTTACTTCCATTTAAAAACAAAAAACAAAAAACAAAAACAAAAACAAAAACCCTCATAAGTAGTTCTGCTGGCTCTTGTCTTTAGTCTATTGAAATGCTTTCATTCTCTGTTCTGGGCTGTGTGCCTTCTCAACAGATACTTACCCAGGGTTGCTTTGAGGCCAAAGGGTTGAGTGGTGTTTATAGATAAAGTAAACAAGAAGATAACATGGAAAAGGTCTGGCTGTACTCATCTTTCTGTCTGACAATAGCCCCGGACATGACAGAAACCTAACCCATGCTCATAGAGAATGATGGAAGACACCTGCAAGCCACTCATGCTGAGAGAGACGACTCCAAGACCGTAGGATCCTGTTGACCAGCTGCTGGGCAATTGCTGAGCCTGCCAGCTTCAAGGGCTCTCTAGTAGATATTTCTCTTCAAACTTTCACCAGTGATTTCCATATTGTATTTGTGCCATTCTTCCTTTTCTTCAGACTTCACCGAGGATGCTGGTGGGTGGCAGAGGTCATCCTGGGATTCTAGTTCTAAATCTAGGATTTAGAGAGTGAGTTTTTATAACTTCCCAATACATACTTGCCTTTACGATGCCTCACAACTAATTATAATCTGCCTTTGTATCTGTGGGTTCCCCAACTGTGGACTCCATTCTCTCAGACTGAAAATATTTAGGAAAAACAAAATTGCATTTATACTAGACATATATGGAACTTTTTTCTCCTGTCATTATTCCTGAAACAATTCAGCAGAACAGCTATTTACATAGGATGTACATAGCATTAGGTATTATAGGTAATCTAGGGATGATTTAATGTACATGGAAAGAAATGCAGAGGTTATATGCAAGTATTATGTCATTTTGCATAAGGAACTGGAGAATCTGTGAATTTTGGTATGGGGGGGTGAGGGTTCTCCAGTCCCACTCTGAAACTGAGAAAAAAACTATATTTCCAGTTTGTTCCTTCTGAGCCAGAGCCTTGGAATTAACTGGGAATCATCCTCATACTGCAGTCACATAAGTGACAGGCATTTTGTGATTGAGTGTGCCAGCTTTATATTGGTCACCCCTAGACTCAAAGTTCATAGTTAAGACTCTCATACTGCTCTGTCTTGCCTATCATATGCCATTTATGACTGACACTTCAAACCAACGCCCAAGATTTTTAGTCTCTACTTTTTTTTGACTCAAGGAGAAGGAAATGGTGGGTTCCAAAACGTGTAATACTCGGACTTCACGGATGTCAGGAGGGCATGATCTCGGTGTGTGTCTTTCTGTGCTGAATTCTGCTAACCCTGTGATGTGGCCGAGTTTATCCTGTCAATATTGTGAAATCAGACCCTGTTTTTGTTTGCTTAATTGGGAAAGTAAGGCAATGCTTTTCTAAGTTAAGTAATTGTTGAAAAAAATCATTAGAGTAATTAGTATAATCTTTGTTTAAAGAAGCAAGTTCAGGAGCTATAATCAGAACAGTGCCAGTGAGTTGGGGAAATTCTGGATAAATATTCTTCTTTTTTCTGATTCTTATTCTGGGAATTCTCTTATTTTTCATTGCCTAACGATATGTTTCACTTTTTGTTGATTTGTCCTGTTCTTTCTGTTACCATTAAAGTTTAACCTATGAACTCGACAGAATACCTTCACTTAGCTTATAGAGCACAAAACCTTCAACTGAGCTTTTAAACATTGCTCAGGAATAAAAGCACCTGAATTTGGAGACTACTACTTTTTCCTTGTTAGGACAGGAACAGTCAATCTTTAAGACTGTCAACTTCAAAATCTCTTGTCTTTCTCGACCATGCACATGTGTGCTTATGGAGGTTAAAATAATGACCATAAGGAGAATCTTAATGCTATGTTATAGATGATATTTGAACTACACAAGAAGCAAAAATGGAATGACAGGTAATTTTCTAAAGTCAATGATACAGGCCAACCTTAAATTGAAGGTTATTCAGATAAGGAGAGCTTGGCAGGTTTGCAGACAATATGTTTGAGTTTTGTTCCTGTCAGAGAACTCTCTGAAAGGTGCCAGGTTTAATGGAATTTAGATAAAGACATTCTCATTTTGGCTGAAAGTTGAACATCGCTCTGAGTCTGATTCATTCCTGTAATATTGTCAAGTCTGATAGAATTTCAGAAGCTCTTCAACATATTTAACAGTCTCACTTCCTGAGTAAGCTGTCACAGCATCTCAATCTGGGGGTTAGGGGAAAGTAAGGAGAATGTGAGTCACCACAGGCAGGTAAAATTGAGAGGTGCCAAATAATGGAAATTTCCAGTATGGTAACATTGAGAGCAAGAGTGAATCAGCTGACACAGGTGAATTAGGTAGCTTGGATGCACTGGGATTGAAGGAGTCCTGAGAAAGCTTCCGCTCTTGCTTCAAGATTTTTTTCTTACTACCGTTAGAGCATTTAGAGATTCAGAAAATAAAGCATGACACAAAAGATAGCCACTAATGCTTTGTGTGACTCAGTCACCCAGCTCTCTTTTGCAATGTTGCAGCTTGTGACAGCCTATAGGAATCCTACCATGGACACACAGTAATGGGGACAGAGGTGGGCCATGCAGGAGAGGCAGGATTGGCGGCTTTCTGCAGTGTGGACAGAATAGGAGTATTCCTATTCTGGATGGGTGCTCTGGAGAGAAAAAGAACCGAAAAAGTGTCAGGGAAGAGTTCAAAGGCACACAGTCTGTGTCCTTAGTACTTACAGTGTGGTGTGTGGACACACAGAACTGCCAGCTCCAGGGAACATGCTAGAAATGGCAGACCTGGTGCTGCTGAGTCAGAATGGGCATTGAATAAGATCTCGACATAATTAATTCACACACTAATGTTGACAAGCACTGGTCTTGGGTGCTTATTTTAAGGACCTGCTCAAGCAAAGCAGGGTTCTGTGCTCTCCTGAGATCATTCGATACATATTCACTGTGGCCTCTCCAGCGCACAGTTTCACTTGCTAGATGGAGATGCCATTTGCTTTTCCACAATGGCATTTCATTTAGCCCCTATTTTAGCAGAGAGAAAGGAAATTAAACCTTGTTTGCTGCTACGGATGAGGTTATCTTTGAGCTGCTATGAAGAAGAATGCCTGTTCAGGACCAAATGTTGTCCTAAGAAAGAGTTAAAGAATGATTATGAAGATGCAGGAATTTGTAACCCCACAAAAGTTTGAGGTAAATGTAACAAAATTGAAGTCTCTTCACCATAAAACCTTAAAAAGATCATTGACTATGTGAGGACAGTTTTTAATCATAATAAAGGTTTTGTAGGAGATGGCAGAAATTTTGTATCAGGGATAATTTTTTAAATGTGATGGGAAAGCTTGTTTTTAAAAGATCACTTTAAATATCAAGACATAAGAGTTGGAGCCAGCTTAAGTGTATTATGAAAAATAAACTTTGTTAGTAGTTTCTGGAAAAGAGATTCTGCTGTGAAAAGCCTGACTTTTGGGCAGGGGGTAGTGCTGGGGATAGAACCCCAGGCCTTGCACATGCTGTGAGAAGGCTCTGCCACTCTGCTCCACCCCAGCCTTTAGAATAGTCTTGATAAGACTGGCAGCAGGGCCAGGTAAGAAGGTAGAGCAGATGTTCACTTGGGAATTGCTGAAGAAGCTGGAGCTACCAGTAAGCCACAGGGAAATGCCATCATCAGTCGGATTCACATCAGAGCTTATGGATCTGGTGTTTTGTATCAGCTACTCTGCTAGATATTAGCGATAATATGATCTTTCCCTGATCGCCAGTTGTGCAAGTGAAAACAGTTGGCGGTAGGACAAGTCAGCTTGTCATAAGTGCCATCATGAAGGAAGACGAACATTTTATACGACATCACAAGAAACACAAGAGTGAGCATGGTTAGCGGAATATGGTTGAGGTGTGGTTGAAGCGTGGGGGTGGGTGATGTTTTGGCCTCGTGCTACTTGGGATACGTCATTTAGAACCTGCCAGTGTACTTGTCTTCATATTTGGCACTCTTGTGAGTCCTACAAGAACTTTCTAATTTGCTATCCAATGCCTATAAACAATTTGGCTTGCAAAAAACACCAGCTGTACTATTAAAATTCCTCTTTTGCCTTGATTCCTTCTTGTATCTTAGTTGCCAAGACTTGGTGGTGCTGTAGCAATATGATTCTTAAATGTTTGAATGCTTTGCATAATGTTTAATTTTAACATGACTGATGAAAATACAAGTTAGTAACTCTCCTCCTGTACTATATTTAGTTGATTGATTGATAGGGGCCCATTACACTAAATTGCCAATAGTGTAGTTGTTTGAGAGCCTAGCTGGCTTCTGGCAATTTTTAGATATAGGTGAGGTCTATTGTGTGAGGACTCACTCTTATTACTTAAGACCATGGATCCTCTAAGCCTTTTGAATTTGGATGAAAATCCCTGATTATTGCTTCATTTACATCTACACTTTCTTATGCCACAATCTGTTGTGATTTCCTTAATCAAATACTCTCCCTTATCTCATTCTCAAAATCTAGCTCAGTCATCTTCCATTTCTGTTATTTTCAGATTATTTTTTTCTGAAGTTATCATCTAAGATAAAATGATAACTACCATTACTAGTAATTTTCCTTCTGGATATCATAATCACATTACCTAGCCTTGTTCAAGAAGCAAGCATGATAGGAATTTCAGGAACAGCTTTCAGCAAGTTACAATCCCCTGAAGGGATTTGTTTCTCCAGAAGTAGCCAAGTGGTAACAGAACATGGACCACAATTTTTGTCTGTTTGATTCAACCCTTGAAGGTGTTTAATTTAAGCATTGTGGTTAATATGTATACATTTGAAATTACACATAAAATCAGAATTCCTGGCTTTTCTTGACTCAGTAGCTCTGATTTTACTGGTTCACATCTTTCCTTAGTAAGATGGTTAGCACTGAGTGGCAGCTGCTTCCTGTGCATGGGTCACACACTCAGGCCATCCAGTGAAGTTCAACCTTCCTCATGTTCTCAACTTTCCTGAGCTTTTGAGCATTTGCATTTGGAAATGCTGGTTGAGCCAGTTGGTGTATGGGCTTTGCCCAGATTTAGGAAACTAACCAAAAAACGGAATTAAATATTCTGCCTCTTTGACATCAACTTAAACTTTTAAATGCCTGCCAACTCTTCAATAATAAGAAAAAAGAAGTTTTGAATTTAATAACTTGGCAAAGTCTTTGAAAATCATAGATGAGTCAAAATTAACCATTACATAGAAAAATAAGTGTTTTTGACTATTTAGAAGGAATTCTATACTTTGCAGATATATTTAGGAGGCCTGTTGGAAACCAAGCCTATAAAAATAAAAGGGAAATGCAAGTAAATTATCTTTGAAAAGCTTCTAATAACAATCTTTTTTAATGAAAACTTCTGGAAATGTAAAGGTTGGAAGTTGCATTTAGCAACATTAAGATATGTCAAAAGCAAAGAATATATTTGATTTCTCTTAAGAATAGAGGTAGAAAGTCAAGTATAACTAAAAAAAAAACCACACACCAAATTTCTTTAATAAAACAGGCAGTAATATTGTCAAGCAAAATATTCTAACACGTTACAAACTTAGTTGTGTTAATTTATGCTTTCCATTCAAGAGGTGCAGATCATTTCATGAGGGTGATTTCCCTTATTAGCCTTTATGATTGAAGCTATTATGAAACATAGGAACTCATAACTGTGAATCGTTTTTAACTTCTTTCACTGTGGAATTTCTTTTGAGGCAAATAAGCAGATTTTTGAAAAATAGATAACCTCAGCTTAAGAGAGATTGAAGTAGAACCAAAGTAAGGAAAACTAGAGAAAATCTGAAGGCATTTGACTGGATGTAGAAAGATAAAAATAAATTTAAATGTGTTAAAAATGTGTGTGTGAATATTTACTAACAGTTATGATTCTCAATTCCAGAAACAGATTTGTCTTGGTATACCTGCCATAACTTCTGTCCTGGAGTTTTCAATGATTCTTCCATGCAGGCACTGATCTCTTGGAAGGATGTGTGGGAGAGGAGTAGTGTGTGGGTGGATGGAATGAAGATTTCTATTTTCTATAATTGTTTTACTATACTTTTATTTTGGCAAGTAGATATTGTCTTTTATGACAGATTTCCACTCCTGGCTTTGAAAGCCTGGTAATGCTGTTAGAAGCTGATTTTTATTTTTATTTATTTATTTTTTGAAGGCAGAATGACTTGCCCCCGGCTAGAAACTCAATGACCCATTCAAAACCTACTCTATTGCTCTTTTGTTTTTTAGCTGGAAGCTATTATCTAGGTCACTAAGCCTCCTCCTCCAAGTGTTATTTTTGATAGACAATGGATTTGAACATTGAGTTTTGAAACCAGGAGCCAGATCAACTTTTGTTCTTTTCCGCTTATTAGTTTCATTGATACCACTTTAGAAAGAAAGAATACAGAAAATTAACTTTTAGGGGCAACTGGGTGGTTTCTGTTTCATTCAGGCAGCAGTTTCAGTAGCAGAATCAGCTAGAGAGCAGCTGATTATTATTATATTTATTAATAATAATAAATATAAAAGAGCTGCCCTGTCCTGATTTCCGCAGAGGGGAGGCTAGTCTAGTAGGCTAGTCCTCAACACTGCAGCATTTCCCAGGGGTCCAGAGACACAGAGGGGCTGGCCTCTGAGCCTATAGGTTGGTATTGTAAGAAACCTTAGTGAGACTTCTAACATTCCTCCTTGATTATCCCTAGGGTGATTCATTTCTCTCTCATCTCTTTCCATAACTTAAGCTTATTTTATGAAAAACATTTTGAATTAATATTTTCCACATTTGTTATTAAAAAGGAATCTGGGATCATCCAAGCACATCATTTGAGATATTTGAATTGTGAAAATTGGTTTTGCTATCACCGATAACTCAAGGGGGGGGGCTCAGTAGTGAATGATAATCTACTACTAAAATATGTATATATAATATACAGTCATAGAAGAAACAGTGAGATAAATTTTAAAAAATAAGCAAATAGAAGCTGGGCGTGGTGGCACATGCCTGTAATCCCAGCCTTTTGGGAGGCTGAGACAGGAGAATTGCGAGTTCAAAGCCAGCCTCAGCAACAGTGAGGTACTAAGCAACTAGGTGAAACCCTGTCTCTACATAAAAACACAAAAATAGGTCTGAGGATGTGGCTCAGTGGTTGAATACCCCTGAGTTTAATCCCCGGTACCAAACAAAAGCAAGTAGAAACATCTATCACTTTACACAGGGGTAAATTTGATATAGTTTTCTCAAGTGTATTTCTGTGGTATTCTATATTTGTATGTATTACAAAATATCAAACCTTATTATATATTTTTTGTATTCTTTTTAAAAATTAAAAATTAACATTTTATCATAAGAATTCCCTGCATATGTATATATTTTTTTCAAAAAAACCATTACAAATGGCTGAATAGCATTCTTCTTAGGAAGAAACCTAATGTAATTAGTTAGTTATTTTCACTTATTTTGATTGTTTTCACTATTTTCTTATCACAAATAATTGTGAGGTCTTTTTTTTACCCAATGTTTTCAGTGTCCTCAGGATAAATTCCCAGAAATTCTTCTCCTAAATACCAGTGACCTTCAGGTTGCAAAATCCCAAGGACACTTTTCATTCTTGTCTTACTTGACTTCTCAGAAATGTTGTACCCACACACTTTTGTTCTCCACAATTTCAGTAGAAACATCCTTTTCTCTCTTTCTCTTCTTTGCCTGTCATATCTACTCCCATAGATTTAAATACAAACTCTGTTGATTATTCTCACTAATTTCTATTTGCCACCCAGGTTTCTTTTCTGACTTATTTTTGACATTGTCTTTAGGGTGTCTCATAAGAAAATCCCACCTAACATCTGCAGACTTGTCTCCCTGTTCCCTTCCAGCCTGTCCCTCCTCTGGGATTCACCCTCTTTGTTGACTAATACCACCATTCCCCCTTGACCAAGTTTCTCCTTTCTGGGTAGTCTTGTTGGTCAGTTGCTCGTGGTAGGAACTTGTTCTGGATGGCACATGTTTTGATACAGTTCTAGGCATTCTGTATTCAAAGTGGATCTCACTTTCCTCTCTTCCAGTTCAAGATCTCATCCCATTACTATTTTAACAATGTAGAAGATAAGAACTAACAAAGAAAGAGACTAATTTTTTGTTGAAATGAAAACCCCCTAGATCTGAATATCAGTGTCCTGACCCGTGGTTTTGTCTTACATTCTTTATGGGGGTAGGGATTTACATTTGAGATTGCTTTGCAATCAGAGAAAGTCTCAATCAGCTGCATCAGAATGTTTATCTCAGTGTCTGGTTAGTCTGGAGGGACAGATAGTTTCCACTTCAGCTAACAATGAGACAAAGAATGGAAAGTCCGAGGGGCTTATCACAGGTAAACAGGGCATCATCTTCAATTTTTATCAGACCCATGAGGAATAGTAGTAGGGAATCAAGTCTAGGTCATCGGGTGAGGGTTGCCCTTTGGCCTGAACCATTTCTTGGCAATGTTGTTGTCACAGTTTTCCTGGGAGCACAAGGCCCAGGCCAAGTTCATTCTTACCAATAGCTTTCTAGTTGATCTTCCCGAATTTCCTTTGTTCCTATCCAAATAATTTTCCATGCAGTAGCCAAACAGATCATTTAAAATCATAAACAGATTAAGTTGTTCTTCTACTTAAATCCCAAGGATTTCTTTTTTGTGGCAGGATGCAGATCCCGTAAAATACCCTACCAAGCCCTCTCGTGTTTTCAACCATTCCATGCCTCAAATTGGCCAGCCTTCTCCTCCCCCGCCCACCCCGATGCCCTCATCCCTTGTCTCTTCTTTGTCGGATTCTCTTTATGGACCTACTTCTCCCTCTGCTGCTTCTGTTGACCCTTCAGTGGTCAGCTCACAAGTCATTTCTCTGGGCCCATCTCCAGGACCTCATGATTCAATTCCAGCCTCCCATTATTTACTCTAACAACTTCCACACCCCCACCCACAGCACTTAAACCACAAGTGATGGCAGAGTTATTTGTAAACAAATTCCAATGGTTATTTTCCACTAGATTGTAAGCAGTGTGGAATTTTGTGCATCTCACCCTTTTCCCAGTCTGTAGTTGAGCATCTGATTTTTGTTGGTGCCCAGAAAATTTATCTTAAACAAGTGAAATCATTCAAATCATCAAATGAACTTTCAGAAATGCGGTGGCCACTTCAGTTAGGTCGGCCATTTAAGTTTGTGCTGATCTTCCTAAGATCTTCACCAACCTGGTAGGAGGGAGATGGTTTTCTCTTAATTGGCCATTTTCATTATGATGAAACCAAAAAAATATAAATATTTGTTTATTAACCGTATGTTTCTTTTGTGAACTGTCTTCTATGAAATATTTGGTTTTTGGAAATTCTTACCATATATTAATCAGTTTTGAGTTACTTACATTGGAAGAGTATAAGGCCTCAGTTAACATGTGTCAAAGACTCTCCTACTAACTTGAATCTGGCTTTTCCAACTTTAGGCTCTGCCTGTTAGACCAGTTTGAGCAAGAATCCTGCTGAGTCAGTGTAGCAAAATCCCCTTCTAGATGTGTGATGAAACTTCTTATCCACCATTCTTGGTATCTTATCAGCAATAATCCTGTCAAGTCCTTTAGCCAAATTCTCTCTTAACCCCGGTGTTTTCCCTCAGTAATTTTCCATCCATGGACCTCCACTCTGCTTCTGGGCTGTCCACATTCACTTTTTTTTTTTAAACATTTTCTTTTTTTTAAATACTTATTTTTTAGTTGTAGGTGGACAAAATATCTTTATTTTATTTTTATGTGGTGCTGAGGATCGAACCCAGTGCCTCACGCCTGCCAGGCAAGCACGCCACCACTGTGCCATAACCCCAGCCCCACATTCACTTTTCCTTCTTGTATTTAGGGTTGAGTCTGATCTCTTTCTTCTACTCCATTGTAGTGGTGCCCCTCCCTATAAAGTCTGCCTTAACTATTCTTTCACAAGTGCCAAGAGTAACTTTTCATAACATGCTACAAATGTTTCTCCAGTTTATCATCTGTTATTTATTTATTTATTTATTTATTTATTTATTTATTTATTTATTTAGAGACAGGGTCTCACTATGTTGCTCAAGCTGGCCTCGAAGTTCTGAGTTCAAATGATTCTCCTGCCTTAACCTCCTGAATAGCTAGTTCTACACTTTGAAAGTTTTCATCCCCATGTGAGATAACTATTTTTTCTGCTTGGTGTAAATTTTAAAAATATTTTATTATTTTTTGTCATGTAGATTTTAACATTATTCTTTTATTATTTTTGTCATGTATGAGCACTTAAGAATAAAGGAACATTTTATCTATTGGACTAATACTCAATTGCATCAAATGCTTAGAAATTTTTTCTGGAATGAGTTAAAGAATATGTTTAATTTGTTCTTAAATATTAGTTTCCCTAGCTGGACATGGTAGCGCATACCTGTACATACTTGTAATCCCAGAGGCTTGGGAGGCTGAGGCAGGAGGATCGCAAGTTCAAAGCCAGCCTCAGTAAAAGCAATGCACTAAGCAACTCAGTGAGACCCTGTATCCTCAATAAAATAACAAAATAGGGCTGGGTGTGTGGCTCATTGGTCAAGTGCCCCTGAGTTCAATCCCTGGTAGCAAAAAAAAAAAAAATTATATATACACACACACACACACAAACACACACACACATACATATATATGTATACACACACACACACACACACAGATATGTATGTATTTATGTCTTCCTTTTATACCCAAGTTGTTCTCCACAGATGATTCTGACTAGGCGTGGTGTGTGCGTGTAGCAGCAGCAATCTACCAAGTTCCTTCTGACCTAGGTCCTTTACTACTTATCAGCCATTGCTGATGGGGTATGAATCCACACTGCCACCTTTGACATGAGTTGTCATTAATAATTCACCGTAGCAAGAAGTAATGATCATCTTTTTATTGAATAATGCTTCATGGACTGGAGATGTAGCTCAGTGCTAGGCTGCCTACTTAGCCAGCACAAGGACCTGGGTTCAATCCCCAGCTCTGGAAAGGAAAAAAAAAAAGGCTGGGAGTATAGCTCAGTGGCAGAACATATGCTTAGCACATGAGGTCCTAGTTTCAATCAGAAGAAAAGACAAACAAACAAAGAAGCCATTACTGTTTAGGGATGTGGTTGGCATGCAGTGAGGCCCTAGCTTCAATCCCCAGCACACACACTCACACAAACATTATTGATAATTATGCTTTGTGATATTCAGAGCACTTATATGCTATTTTCTTACTGAAACCTCAAATAATTTATTGAGGTTGACAGCACAGGTATTACTAAACCCATTTCATAGAAAAAGAAACCAAAGTGTTGTTTGGTTGCTTTGATTAGCACAGCTAGTAAAGGTTGGGTCTGAGATTAGAATTTGGCTTTCCGTCATTCTCAGTTCAATATTCTTATATTACATCGGAGTGACTCAGGTGGAACTTGTAATAATGACCTGCTTTACTTTTGTTGTTCTTGCTGCTCGATTACAAAATGAGATTGCTTACATTTCCAGTCCTGTTGGTTTCGTGGATTGAAACATTTGAAACTGGGAACACAATGCAAACGCATTGCCCTGCATAAGCATTTACTCTGATATCCTCAGAATAGACTCAGTATTTTCCGAATTTATTTCCCTTCTCAACCTTATCCCTAAATCACATGACTCTAAACAATTATGAAGTGCTAAGTGGACTCACTGATCTTGGCTCAAAATCTGTGTCAGCAGCAGGCTCAAGTGGGAGGTTTGGTCTCTGAGTTCCATACTTCAAATTGAATATAGTCATTTTAAAAATGAAATTAGTTTTCTCAAAGAAAGGAAGATGATTCCATATATTTAATAATGCTATTATTTCTTTTACTTTAATGCCTCTTAGGCTTCAAAGTTCTTGAATGCTAATCTTCAGTTTTCTATATCTGGTATGCCTTTTAATCTGGAATTCTATTTGAATGACTGTTCTGGATGTTGGCAAGAGTTATAAAGAATTTATATTTTATTCTTGACTGGCTTCTGGTTGAGAAATTGAATGGCACAAATGTTGAATGACTAGCTTGCTGTAAACATAATGAAGCAAGCAAAATGAAATCTCCCAAGGATATACTATAAATGTTCTTTATTTTTAATCTTCTAGGTACAGGCTTGTGCTATCTGACTTTCTTGCTCTGGGCAAAAAAGGAGTCAGGGTAAGTAGATGGGTTTTATGAAACATAAATACACACATACACACACACACACACACACACACACACACACACCTCAAAAATAAGTGAGAGTGTGGTGGGAGGGAATGAAAATGGAATTAAAATATACCTCAGGCACAGACCTTGCTGTCCCCAAATCTTCTTTTTCCAGAACTACATTCTGTTTAAAGATTCTTTCAGTGTCAATGAGCGTGCATCTATTTTGCATCCAAAAGGGAGTGGTGTCTCATAGTTTACAGCACAATTTGTAGAAGTGAGGGCTCAAACCTGGTTTTAATAAAAAGACTCATGCAAACATTTTATATTGGATGGTAGAGGGATAGTTTAGAAAATCTAGGAGATGAAAAACTATGTATGGATCTTTCTAGGTTTCAAAAAAATTATAGCAATTCTTATTTTGATTTTCATTCCCATGGCAACATACTAGAAGAGTCTAGACAAGGATTCTGAAATTAGAAAATAACCTTTTCTTATTTGCCTTAAAGAATTGAGCTCTTTCTGTACTTTAAAACAATAAGAATCTTCCTCATTACTAAAATGTTTATTGCAGAAATTTTGAAAATTTTAGGAAAAAATATAAATAAGAGGATACATGTGACATGTGGAAAATAACTTGCAATTCTATCACTCAGACCAAATTTCATTTCTCTGTGGTTGTCTCTTGGTCTTTTCTCTCTCTTGTACACAAACATAGTTAAAACACTTGGGATAACACTAAAATTTTAATTTTCTTTTTATTCTCCATAGTATTATACGATGTTCTTTTTTTATATGATCACCAATATTCCCCTACAATGTAAAATGTGTACTGAACCAGGACCAAGTCATTAATATGTTATACACAAGCACAGAGCCTTGGAAAAGAACTGTAGCCAAGAAACTCTGCGGTATTTGGTTTTAGTTGTTCTATGGATCATTGTATGTGCATTATACTCTCAAAAATGTTTGTTCAGTGAATGTTGAATTTCAATGTAGAAAAAAAAATAAGCTCAAATAATAAGGATCATTATTTTTACCTTTTTCTCCATTTGTTACTTTGGGTCCACTAAGAAGCAGATACCAACATAGAGTTAGATTGCAAAAAAGTTATTGAATGCAACAGCTATAAGGGAAAAATGGGGGGGAGCAGGAGGAGGCTGGGGGCCTTTCAGACTGATGTGGGTCTGACCTATGTGGAGGAGAGAGGGAGGAAAGAGGATGGATGGACTGCGCCCCAAACTGTATGTGTCCCAAGATAGTCATCAAGAAGCCCTTCAGCTGCAGTCTCCCACCAGAGAAGCCCCACATCTTGCAAGAGGAGGCTGGCCTTAGCACTCCTGCCACATCAGACATGGGCTGGCAGCAGCCTGAGAACAGCAGTGCCTTGGTGTCAGGACCATGGTAGATTTAGAGCCTGTGGAGACTGCAGCCCATTAAGCTCTCTGCAGCAGGCCAGCTGGGTGGTCATAGAGTATAACACTGCACCCAAAATTTACTTTTTACTTTTTGTTGTTGTTGTTGTTGTTATTATAAAGGCTAAAAATGGCAATAGCCTCTATCTCATCTACCTACCTAGAAATCTTAGCATAATATGTGATGTGACTTTTCAAGTTCTTTTTTTTTTAAATTAATTTTAGCTTTTTCCTAAGTAGCTTTCAAATATTTGAAGTTTTTCCCCTCTTATTCATCCCAACTGCATGTGCCAGGTCCTTACTGGTTCTCATGAGGACCATTATGGCCGAGCTCCGACAGGCCTCACTGCCTCTAGCCGCTACTACCTCCATGATTCATCACACATGCCAAAGAACCATTTCTAAGACATGATTCACTCTCTTGTTTAAAAGTTGTCATGGTTCTCCGTTACCTTTGGGCTAAATTCGTAACTCCTTAACCCAAGAGGCAAACCAATTCTTACCACTTCATTCTTGGCGTGTCTTCTAGCACAACATGGACTTCTCACTACTCCCTGAATTCCACATGCTCTTCCAGGCCACCATGCCTCCGGCCACCTTCTCTATGCCTGCAGTTCCCTCCCCATGCTGTTCTCTGATGAACTTAAACTTATTGCCAACTAGTCCATCAAGGATTAAGAAGCATTAGAATTTTGTTCTTTTTCCTTCAGAAATTTCCTGGGAATACATTGAAATATAATTCACAAACCACTACATTCAATCACTTCAAATATGCAATTCAGTGATTTTTAGTATATTCATAATTAATTTTAAAACATTTTCATCATTCCAACAAGAAATCCCATATCAATTAGTAGTCATTCTCTGTTCCTCTGTATCCAGCTCCTAGAAACCACTGTATTCTGTCTGTCTTGTGGGTTTGCTTATTTTGAGAACTTCATGTAAATGGAATCATACAACATGTTTCCTTTGTGACTTGCTTTTTCTCTGTTAGCATGGTTTTCTCAATTTTGTATTGAGTACTTCAACCATGTTGTAGTATTAGTATGTCATTTTATTGTAAAATAATATTCCATTGAATGAATATACCACATTTTATTTATCCATTTGTCTGTAATTGGACATTTGGCTTTCCAATTTCTGGCCATTATGAACATTTATGTTCAAGTACTTTTGTGGACATCTCTTTTCATTTCTCTTTGGTATACACGTCTAAGTAAAATGGCTGGGTCATGTGATAACTATATGTTTAAATTTTTAGGAATCGTCAAACTTTTTTCCAAAGCGGTGCACCATTTTTAAATGCTTACCAGTAGTATATGAATGCTGCATTCTTTGTTGTTGTTGTTGTTGTTGTTATTAGTGATGGAACCCAGGGGAACTTTATCACTGAGCCATATTCCTAGCCTGTTTTAATTTGAGACAGGAAATGCTAAATTGCTTAAGGCCTTCCTAAATTGCTGAGGCTGACCTTGAACTTGAGATCCTCCTGCTTTAGTCTCCTAAATCACTGGGATTACAAGTGTGCCCCACCCTGCCTGGCACCTCCATTTTTCCACCTTCTGATTTTGATTCCAGCCATCCTAGTGAGTGTAATAACTCATGGTAGTGTTAAGTTGCATTTCTCTGATGGCTAACATTATTAATACACATCTAGATATTACCTCTTCTTCGGGCCTTTGGTTCCCCGAGTGAGCTCCCTGTCCTGTATTCTTATGGTGCTCCATAGTGTCACATGACCCCCCTGTTACCTTGCTTAGTCCCCATATGTTGATGTTCAATATCTTCGAAAACTGAGCTTCTTCAGGGCAGAGATGGGCTATATAGTCATCCTAGATCTTATTTTTCCTAGAAGAAACTAATCCAACTGTATGAAGTTCATCCTTTATTTCACCCATTATTTGTATAATTGTAGCCATGCCTTTCTGTTTCTGGTAGGAAGTTTGCTGGTTCTGGTGGTGGTAGGGTAGAGGTTAGAAAGTCATACTGTACAGAATCAAGATTTATGTATTTCTGTCTGAGTCTTTGAGAATCAGTCTTCTAATATGTTTTCAGTAGCATGGGGGAAATTTAGGCAATTTACCAGAAATATTTCTCTTACCTTTTTCTCACATTCTCTTATCCTGTAATTTGTTATTAGTATTTCTGGACAACAGTGGTGTCTCCTAAGATTAGTAGATATTGTTTACTATTTTGCTGGTCATTCGACAGCTGATTTTCAAGGTCCTGTCTTTCTAACTTTCAAAGGTCAAAACTTTTCACTTCTGGTCCCTTTTATAGGTTCTTTAATGTGCTACAATAAAATCATATGTACAGTCACACATATTTAAAGCAAATATGTGTGTGTGTGAAGTTAATATTTGAATAGTAACAATATTTGAAGTGTTCTTATTTAGAAGGGAAATAAGTTTGGCGAGAGAAAAGCAAATAAAAACAAAACCTCTATAAGCTTCTTAGAATTAGCAACTGTGATCCTTTGGGCAAAGGCCAGAAAATGATCTCCCTGTTTTCTTTCTTCCTTCCTTCCTATTTCCCTTTCTTAAAAAATGTCTTGACCTCACAGATCTGTGTCAGGTACTAGTAGTGGTAATGATGCTAATAGTGAAATATAAAAATGAAGTAGGTAAACTGCTCAGCATGAGAAACAAGAATTTGGGAAGGAAGGAGGAAAAGAACAAAAGGTTAGAGAAAGGAAAGAGAGGGGACAGGGGCAACATGACAGGCAGCTGGAGCCTGCTGAGATGGGTGAGGAACCCTGGTGTGGTGCCAGGGCCATTACAGTATGTGCGTACTTACTGTGTATTAGGCACGGGGATAAGCTCTGGGGATGCAAAACCCGTTATTGCTCTCATGGTGGTGGTGGCTGTTCATTTTCATTTTGTTAAAGTCAAATTTTTCAGGTATAATTTATATAAGGTGTATAATTCCTCCTTTTAGCATAGTTATAGTAATTTTAATCTAAACAGCACCAGAATCAAGAAGCAGAGCAATTCTATTGCTGCCCCCCACCAACATTCCCAAGCACTTGCTAGGAGTCTACCTCACTTCCACCCCCTGCCTCTGGCAACCATTGTTCTGTCCTTAGAATCTTATTTCCAAAATGTCATGAAAATTGAACTAGAGAATGTGAAGCCTTTTAAACATTAGCTTTTTTTTTTCTTTACATTTTTTTTAAATTGGTGCATTATAATTGTACACAAAATATAACAATATAATTTGGCCAATGTCACTCCTCAGTATTGCCCCTATCCCCTCCTCCCTTCACCAGGTCCCTTTCCCTACTGATCTCCCTTCCATGTTCATGAAAACCCCACACTCCCACCTTTCTTTCTCTTTCTACTCTCTAGCTTCCACATATGAGAAAAAAAAAAAAAAAACAACAGCCATACAACTGTTGACTTTCTGAATTTGACTTACTTTGCTTAACATAATGTTCTCAAGTTCTATTAATTTTCCTGCAAATGACATAATTTCTTCTTTTTTTGGCCGAATTGAACTCCATTATGTATATGTACTATATTTTCTTATCCATCCATCCAATGACAGATGTTAAGGCTGGTTCCATAGTTTGACTATGGTGAATTGTGCTGCTATCAACATGGGGATTCATGTATCACTGTGTTAGGATGATTTTACTTCTTTAGGATAAGTAACAAATAATATTATAGCTGGGTCCTATAGTGATTCCATGCCTAGTCTTTTGAGGAACTGATTTCCATAGTGGTTGTACTAATTTACAGTCCCACCAACAGTGTCTAAGTGTTTTTTTCTCCACATCCTCTCCAGCATTTATTCTTGTACATATTGCTGATGACTCCCATTCTGACTGGGAGTGAGATGACATCTCGGTATAATTTTTACTGGCATTTCCCTAATTGCTAAAGATGTTGAAATTTTTTCATACATTTGTAGCCATTTGCATTTCTTCTTTTGAGAAGTGTTGGTTCAGTTCAGTTGCTCATTTATTAAGTGGGTTATTTGGTTTTTGCATTATGTATTTTGAATTCTTTATGTAATCTGAATATTTATCCTCTGTCAGCAGAGTAGCTAGCAGACTTCCTCCCATTCTGTAGTTCTCCTCTCACATTATTAATCATTTCCATTGCTGTGCAGAAGCATTTTAATTTGATGCCATCTCATTTATTAATTCTTGCTATTATTTCATGACCTTTAGGGGTCCAGTTTCCTGCACCTACATGTTGGAGTGTGAAACCTAAGTTTCCTTCTAGGAGTTGCACGGTTTCTGGTCTAATTCCTGGGTCTTTGATCCATTTTAAGTTTACTTTTGTGCAGGGTGAGAGATAAGATCTAGTTTTATTCTTCTACATATGGACAACCAGTTTTCCCAGCACCATTTGTTAAAGAGGCTATCTTTTCTCCAATGTATGTTTTTGGCAACTTTGTCTAGGATCAGATGACTGCTTTTGTGTGGGTTTGTCTCAGCATCTTCTATTCTGTTCCATTGGTCTAAGTGTGTGTTTTTAAGTCAGTACCATGCAGTTTTTGTTAATATAGCTCTATAGTATAATCTGAAATCAGGTATTGTGATGTTTCCAGCATTACTTTTATGGTCTAGAATTGCATTGGTTATTCTACATCTTTGGTTTTCTTCCAAATGAATTTTAGGACTGACTTTTCTAGTTCTGTGAAGAATGTCATTGGTATCTTAATAGGAATTGCATTGAATCTGTATATTGCTTTTGGTAGTATGGCCTTTCTAACCATATTAATTCTGCCTATCATGGGAGGTCTTTCCATCTCCTTCTGCCTTCTTCAAATTTTTTTCAATTTTTTCTATAGTTTTCATTGTAGAGTTCTTTCATCTCCTTGGTTAGATTTATTCCTAGGTATTTTATTTTATTTTATTTTATATTTTATTTGAGGCTATTGTGAATAGGATTGTGTTCTAGATTACTTTCTCAGCATATTCATTATTGATGTATAGAAAAATTTTTTTACATTGATTTTGTAACCTGCTATTTTGTTGAATTTGTTTATTAACTCTAGCAGTCTTCTGGAGGAGATTTTTGGATGCTTTAAGTATAGATTTATATAATCTTCAAACAGTGATAATTTGACATCTTCCTTTCCTACTTCATCTCTTTTATTTTCTTCTCTTTCCTAATTGCTCTGGCTAGAATTTATGGTACTATATTAAATAGGAGTGGTGAGAGTGGATCTTCTTGTTTGTTCTAGATTTTAAAAGAAATGCTTTCAGTTTTCCCCCATTCATTGTGATGGTGGTTTGGGTTTGTTGTATGTAGCCTTTGTGACATTGAGGTAGGTTCCTTCCATCCCTAGTTTCTTTAGTGTTTTCATTGCAAATGGGTGATGAATTTGAAGGCTTTCTCTGTATCTATTGAGATAACTATGTTAAGTTTGGTCCTTAGTTCTACTTGTGTGCTGAATTAAAGTTATTTATTTGCATATGTTAAATCATCCTTGCATTCCTAGAATGAAACCAAGTTGGTCATGATATACAGTCTTCCTAATACATTGTTGAATATCATTTGCTAATATTTATTAAGGAATTTTTTTGCATCTAGATTGATCAGGGATATTGGTCTGTAGTTTTCTTTCCTTGATATTGCCTTCATCTGGTTTTGGTATGAAGGTGATACTTTGGGGGATATCAGGTTTTTGTGAATTTTTCATGTATTTTCAAATGGGTTTTATAGTAGTTTCTTGCCAGTTCTTTAGTGATGATTAATGCATTTTGAAAGAGTGAAAATGGTGTCAGAGTTTGAGGATACTACTTTTCTTGTGGACATCTAAAGAGTGGGTCCTTCTTGTAGATCTGGCAATTATGCTGTGTTTATTAGTAGGCCATGTGGGGTACCCCCTCTGTGATTACTTTTCTTAACAGCTATATATTCTAAAGGGATATGGAAGTGTTCTAGATTAAGACCACTCATAGGTACGGTCTTCAAAGCCTTTGTGTTAATTCTCTCTGTTTTTCCTGTATTTGTGCATGTCCATGAATGGGACCTAATGGCCACACTTACCTGTTCCTACTTGGGACCTGGTCATTATTTTCAGGTTTTTATCACTTCTATTCCTTGTATTAAAGTATGGATGAAGTTTGAGTGTGGGTTGTCTGTCTTTTGGCTGGGTTTAGTCCAGCAGCAGAGTCTGTATCCTGTGAGCTTGTAATATCCCAGTAGATTCTCAGCACTTCACAGAAAAGGGGGAAACAAACAATAGCAGCAGCTGATGCAAGCAATATACAGCATTAATGTAAGTTTGCGGTGCTACTGTGACATCTACAACACTAATTGCCACATATATAGGAATGGTGGAGTCAGCAATTACCAAGAGCAAAAAAACAAAAAACAAAAACACAAAAACAACCTAGAACTAGATCTGACATTAGAGCAAACAAGAAGTGTTAATTATGCCATCCTCATTACTAAGAACGGCAGCAATATGAATGGTGGGGGCGGGAGTGATATAAACTAAGTAGTTCTAAAAGATGGTAAAAATGCAGTTCATGAAAAGAAAAGAAAATGTGATTGGTAGGTAAAAGAAAGTTTAGAATGTTGAAAATGTGAACACAGAGAAAGCAGAAGAGATGTAGCAAGTGATAGCTACAAGGAAAGAGGAGGAAAAAAAATAAAGCAAAATAATAAGAGGGAGAGGAAGAGAGAATGAGAGAATTTGGCTATTAAAAGAAGTAAGAAAAGAAATCAGAAGCAAACAACCAAAAGAAACAAACAAAACACTCTCTCAAAAGACAACACAAAAATAACAATAAAAATGCTAAAAATGAGAAAAAAGAAACAAATGTGTATAATATGTAATACATATTATATTTATATAGAATATATATTATATATAAATATTATATGACTATATAAAGGGGTGTGTGTGTGTGTGTGTGTGTGTGTGTGTGTATGAAAGAATCAGCACATCAAGAACCCCTAAATCAACAAATCAGGAAAAGATTCTTAATCATAAGTGAAAGAATTGTCTTCACTGTGGTGGTCAGAACTGTAAATGAGGATGGATGGCCATTGCCTGTGCTAGAATGTTCTTTCTCTTTTTTTCCTTGGGTTATTGAGAGAGAGAGAGAGAGAGATGAGAAATGTATAAATGTGTCTAAGGCTTGTCAACCCTATCCTTTTTTGTGTTGCTCACTAAACTGCCCCCTAGAGTGGTCTCAAGGGGAAGCAGGTTGCAATAGCTCTTCCCTCCCGCACCAGTGTAAGGTAGGATGGATGGAGTGGAGTTCTGTTGTGACAGAGCAGATAGAGGCACTCCTCGGCAAGGCTGTGGCAGAGTTCTAGGAGGGGAATTCCCGAAGAGGCTGGGAGCCTAATCTAATCAGGTCTTGGGAGCTTTGCTGGGTGCTATCTGCTCTGAAGAGATTAGATCAGATTAGATCAGAGCATCCCAGGGTCCTGCAGATGCCTATCTCTGTTGGGAGTCTGGATTTCAGGAAACTCCCTGGAATTCTACTTGCAGAGGCCAGGAGCCCATCCTCTCATACTCCACTGCCCAAGATTATGACCTCCCAGGCTTAATCCCTGAATGTATTCACACCTACCTGTTCAGTCTCTGGCCCTCTTTAGCTGATCACCTGAGCTGCCAGACTCAAAGGGAAATCCAGTTGCACTTCCCTCCATTTTTTCTGACTTGACTCCCCTTGGGTGCAATCTTGTCTGTGCCTGTTTTGCTCCTGTTCTGCTGGGGACACCACAGGCTGTATGCTAGGCACTTGCCCTGCCAGTGTGGCACTGGTTCCTGTGACCTCCAGGCTCCTCGGCAGCTGCATTGCAGCCTCCTGAGGAGACTCCACATAGACTCAGTGGCCAGCTGGGAAACACAGAGCACTTGTCAGGCACCAGTTTGCTGTGCAGCCTCTGGAACAGTTAAGTTCAGGTTGCTTTTCTGTTCTATGGGCTTTCCATGCCAAATGTGTCTGTTGTGTTTCTATCTGTGTCATTTCTCCTCCATGCGGTAAAATAGTGCCATTGCTTCTGCAGTGACCAGCTTGGCTCCAATGTACTCCTTATTCTTTATTCAATACATTTGAATTTTTGAGTCTCTACGACACTCTGACTGTCCAGTATTGAATTTCCTTTTTCACCCACCTGGCTGAGAACCAGTATTCCTGCTGTCTGAATCCTGAGTCACAGCAACAGGAAGTGTCGCCTTCCTTTACTCCACCATCTTGAATCTCCTAAAGCCTATTTTTTTCTTTCCTTTTCTTTAAAACTTAGGATAATGTTTTTGACATTTATCCATGTCATTGTATGTATCAGTGCTTTGTTCCTTTTTATTGCTGAGTAGTATTCATTGTACCTATGTAATACAGTTTGTTTATCCATCTACTAGTTAAAAGAGTGTTTGGCAATTCTGATTCTGTATTTTTCCACCCAGGAGTGTTTTACCACTGAGCTACATCTATAGTCCTTTTCTTTTTTTGATTATTATTTTGAGATGGTCTTACTAAATTGCCCATGCTGGCCTCCAACTTGAAATCTTCCTGTCTCAGCCTCCTGAGTTGCTGGGATTGCAAGCATGTAATCCACGCTCCATATATGGCAATGCTAATATTCACAAATCAGTTTTGGTATTATTGGTTTTGTTTCTCTTGGGTAAACATGTGGGAATAGGTTTTGGGTTTCATCATCAATGCATGTTTAACTTTACAGAAAGCTTCCAAGTGATTTTCTAAAGTGGCTGCATCATTTTGTATTCCCACTAGCGAGTAGGAAAGGTCCAGTTATTCCACATTGTTGGAGGCTTTTTGAGAATAGAAATGTCCTCCATTTTATTTCTGGCTGTTTTTAGGGCGACGATGTTAGTTCATTTGGCTTCTCGAATTCTCAGTAAATGAAGTAACACGCTCAAGCCTGCATGGTGGGGGTCATGGGGAGAGGATGAGGGACATTGAAAATATCCAGAAGCAGGGCCTGGTTCTGATTTTGCTTTCCAAGGATGCCCACACAGCAACTATGCATGTCCTTGTGGAGGACTGGAATCAGGGACTCCAGAAGTGACCAGCAAAATGATAAAAACCAGGGCTCAGACTGGAGACTGACAGAGATGAAGATCTAGATGAGGAAGATCAGGGACAAGTAAGTGGGTGGTTTAAGAGTGCAAGTGACTTTTCTCAATGTACAGAGGAACAGACAAAAGAGGAAACACTGCAGGATCAAGCATAGGCAGAGATCATGGAGGGCAGGAAGCAATCCAGAACTGGGGACAGACTGTGGGCAAGGGTTGTGGGCAAGATGACATTAATTACATATACAACAACAAGCCATGTGATCATGCTAGATTTAGTTAGAATTCCATTCCTAAAATTACACCAATTCCAATTATTTGTTATTTGAATGAACAAATAAATGGACAAACTAGTTATCAGTAGCATTTTTACAGAGCCCCAATCAAATTATTGCATTTGTGACTTGAAGAATTCTTTAATAATGTAAATATGATCTTGTCATTACTGGGATCTTCTCCACATTTAATTGATGACATTGATGTTAGTATTGAGTATATGCTAATTTGAATACATGAAATAGATGAAGTAATTCAGTATTTTACTGTAGTGATTCTCAACATCAGCTGCATATTTCAATCACCTGGAAAATTTTTAGCAAGTAATGATGCCTGGACATAACGGTCTTATTGACATATCATTGTATGCTGAGCTCCTGATACTGGCCTATTACATATAAATGTAATTTACAAGTAATTTTTCATCTTTAAAACTTTTGATTTACTTGATCTGTGGTGTGGACAGAACATTGGGATTTTTAAAACTCCCCTAGATTATTTGATGTACAGCCAGGTTGAGGATGACTTTTTAGATTTAATTTTTGTTATGGTAAAAATAAAATACGCATAGCAAAAAAATTACCATTTTAACCACCTTTTAAGTGTAGACTTCATTAAGTACACTCACATTATTTTGCAGCTGTAACCTCTATCCATCTCCAGAGTTTTTCACTTTTGCAAACTGAAGTTCTGTATTCATTAAACAGTATCTAGCTATTGCCCCTCCCCGGAGCTTCAGGCAACCATGACTCCATGTTCTATCTCTGGGAATTTGACTATTTGAGGTATATAAGGGGAACTAAACATTTGTCCTTTTGTTATTTCACTTAGCATAATGTTTTCAAGGTTTATTCACATTGTCACTTATGTCCGAATTTTCCTTCTTTTGAAGCTTAAATAATATTGCAGTGTATGTCCATGCCACACTTTGCTTATCCATTCATTCATTAATAGATACTTGTTTTTTTTTTTCCTCCTACTTTTTGGCTAGTGTGAATAATGCTGCGATGAATACTGGTGTATAATTATTTGTTGAAGTCTCTCCCTTGAGTTCTTTGGGGTATGTACTCAAAGGTGGAATTTCTGGCTATGGTAATTTCATTTAATTTTTTGAGGAACTACTGCACTTTTCCAGAGGCTGCCCATTTTACATTTGCATCAACAGTACACAAGGCTTTCAATTTTATATCCTTATCAATATTTGTTATCTTCTTTTTTTTTAAATAGAAGTTATCCAAATGGAGATGAGTTGACATGTCATTGTGATTTTGATTTCCATTCCCTCAGTGATTGGTAATGGTAAGCATTTTTTCATGGACATTTTGGCTGTCTATATCTTCTTTGGAGAAATATCTATTCTAATTATTTGTGCACTTATTGATTGTATTGTTGAGTTTTGCCATTAATGAGAGTAACTTTTAATGTTTCTTTAAAGCTGTAATTCTCAATCTTTTTCTTTCAGCAAAAATGGGGTGCATTCTCATGCTCTTTCATTATAGCACTTACCATGAGCTGACTTAGTCCATGATTAATGGTCATTTGAATAACTGGAGGACAGAGAAAAGCCCTGTTATGGATTCTCACCTGATAAATCCTGAGTTCCTGGAAGGTAGACAGTATGTCAGAGTCCAAGGAAAGGAGTTAGGAAATGCATGGATATTTCAGAAAAGCACTTAGGTATTTCAGGTATCTATTCCTGTACAACAAACTATCCTAAACTTAATGGTTTAAAACAACCACCATTTACTTTACCACTATTCTGTGGGCTGGCACACAATTTCTTCTGCAGACCTTCTGTGGGCTCGCTTAGCTACATTCAGCTGGCAGCTAGGCTTGATGAGAAGGTCCAAGGTGGCCTCCCCCACTGTCCCATGGGAGGGTATCTGTGGGGACATTTGTAAAGCTGGGACTGTTCTCTGTCCACATGGTTATTCCCCATTCAGCTTCAGATCTTTTATAAGGCATCTGACCTCCAAATGGGTAAAAGTGGAAGGTGTATATTCTCAAAACTCAAATAAAATCAAGGTCAAAATAAGTCACAGAGTCAGCCTAGCTTCAAGTTAAGGAAAAATAGCCACCACCTCTTGATGAAAGGAAGGGAAAATCACATTTGTGGGGAGGTCAGGGATAGTTGCTGTCATCTTGGGACACAATCTTTCATGCCAGGTGGTTCAGCTGTCCCTAAGGAACATGATCGCTCTACTGTGAGGGTCACCAGTGTGAGAGTTCAACCACTCCAATATTCTATTGTATGGGCTCTCCCTGCTCCATATCAGCTGTTCTGGTGTGTCTGCTGTTTACAGTCAACAGGAATAAGACCCATACAAGGAGGAAATTGTGCCAGGAATGAAGGCAACAGATTTGTAAATTGTGTATGAGAGCTCCAGGGACAGAAATAGCCTCTAAAGAATGCCGGCTTTTGAGGTGGCTGTCTATATCTAATTTATAAATATATTTTTCATGAAAGAAGGTAGGTAGATAGCCCCTGACCAAATATTGGTAGAACATTCATTTGGAGTTGCTTTTAATGATTCACCTACAGCCTTTCACTGATAGACCTTGTGGACCACAAAACACATTTATGAGACAGCTGCCTGACTCGGCTGCAGATGGGCTGTACTCATCTTGCAATGCTTGCACCCCTTACTTTTACCTTGTGAGAAGCAGATCCGCGTGGATCTGTGTGGAGCAGAAAGAACCCATGACTTTAGATCTGTCTTCATGCCAAATGTGGTATAACCTTGGCTAGGTCAGCTAAAGGACCCTGGGCTTCAGTGTCTTTGTAAATTTGCAATTTATCTGTGCAAACCAAATAAAACAGCTAGAGGCTGCATTATCTGCTAGCACAAGTACAGCAACAGAAATCCAAAGCAAGAAAACTGGACATAATGGTCTTATTGACATATCATTTTATGCTGAGCTCCTGATACTGGCCTATTACATATAAAAGCAATTTCTACGTGGGCTTTCTCTTTGTACTTGGCTTCTGCTCACACTGATTTAGTCATGGCTGCAATTGCCCCTTTAGTTTCTCAAATAAGTCAAATTTGGTGGCACTGGAAATGCATAATTAAAGTCAAAAGGAAATGGAAGAGTGTAATTCAACTTATAAATTTTATCTTGCCATTTCACAAGCACATTGTATTTCTTTAGGTTGTGTGTGTGTCCACTTTCTCAATTAGAAGGGTAGTACGAAAGGCAAAAACTGAGCCTATTTGGTTTCTTTCTGGATCTTCTGTCTCTGTACCAGCCTCTGATTAAAATCTCGTGACAATCAAGATAAGTAACTTGCTGCTGGACATGGTGGCGCATGCCTGTAATCCCAGTGGCTCCGGGAGGCTGAGACAGGAGGACTGAGAGTGCAAAACCAGCCTCAGCAAAAGTGAGGTGCTTAGCAACTCAGTGAGACCCTGTCTCTAAATATAATACAAAATAGGGCTAGGAATGTGGCTCAGTGGTCAAGTGTCCCTGAGTTCAATCCCTGGTACCAAAAAAATAAAAGATCAGTAACTAGCTGAATGGAATGTAGCAAACTTCTCCCACATTGTACAAGATGGTTGAGCAAGTCATGTTTTATTATAGGTTGAACTGCCACCCCCCACCCAACTCAATTCTTATGTTGAAGTCATAACCACTCTTTCTTCAGAAGGTGACCTTATTGGGAGACAGAATGTTTACAGAGGTAAACAATTAAAATGAGGTCGGTAGGGGAACCCTAATCCAATATGACTGCTGTCCTCACACACACCAATGGACACAGACTCATGTACAGGGATAGAGATGTGTACTAGCCAGGAAGGGAGGCCTGAAGTACTTCCACCCTCAGAAGGAACCCACCCAGCCTACACCTTGATTTTGTACTTCCAGCCTCTGGAACTATGACACAATACCTATCTGTGCTTCAGCTACCCAGTCTGTAGTACTATGTGCCTGCAGACCTAGGAATCTAAATTATGATGTGTTTTAGGATAATCTGTGAGTTTCTCCTCAGTATCATTCATTATATGCAGGAAATTGTTTACCGTCAGGGAACTTGGTGACAGTCACAACAAGAACTAGAAATAGGGACAGCTTCGTGGAACCTCATGTGCAGTATGGATGCAGTCTTTCTCATTGATGTTCTTTTTGATCGCATCTGAACAAACAGTAAAGATAGCTCTAAACTCACATGTTGCTCATCTAAGAGAGAAGCTGAGAGCCATTTATGATTCCTGTTGCTAACTTGGTTTGCATTCCTTTCTTTAAGAATCCTTTAAAAGCACAGGGACAAGTTCTTGGCAAATGGATGAAATGCTTTTCTTAGGTAAGAGCAAACACAACCTGAAGAGCTGCTATCACTGTGGGTGATTCACATCTATGTGATCTGTTCAATAATGAGGTGGTGAAAGACGTTATTTACTCATAGTTTAGCTGTACAAAAGCATAGTTAACCAGGCTTTGGAAGAATAAATGGACACATTTGAGCATCATAATGACCCCATATTCCTGAAAATTGAACCACAACCGTGGAGCCACAATTGTACATTTTGGGTAATCTTCATGCTATTTTACTTTCTTTTGAGATTCCAAAGATATCTCTTTCCACACCTTTTTATGGTGAATACCTATTAAATGCCACAAAAATTTATGCTAGTGCTTGGTGAGGGCATGTTGAAAGAGATGAGTAGACATGAGAACTCCTGAGGCTAATTTCATTATCAAATTCAAAATCTAATTACTAATCTACTTAGGTTTAAAGGCGTAGAAAGTATTTTTTTGTGTGCAGAATTTTAAGTGGCATGTTACTCACTTGTTTTTAAGGACAGAATATTGTGAGAAATTTAAATCTTGTCGAATCCCAGAGCAAATGGTACAAATTCTTCTTGCCTAGGATTGTGCAACCATAGGCTTTAGGAATACTAAATATTAGTGTAGTTTTTGTAATAAGTACATAAATAGGAATGTGTGTGTGTGTTTGCATTGTGCACTTTGAGATGATGGAAAAATTCACTTGAATATGATTCTATCATCTGCCCTAATTTTCTTTGAGAAAGTGAGGGGGCAGGGGTGAATAGTCTTCAGTATCAGAAAGGAAAAATTCTTATTGAAAATGCACAGACAATAGGTATGAGTTAGAACTGTGTCTAGCCAGAACATTTACCCTCTGTCTTCTGTTGTTTTTATTTAGGAAAGCCTTTTGCTAACGCTAGAACAATGAAATTAATCTTTCAGTCTTTGTGTAGCTTCTTGGGGTGAACTAATTTAGAAAAAGTAGTCTCTGGAAACTATGAGTAATTGTGAGTTGTAGTAACTAGATTTTATAGAAAGATGTTGTAAGGAACAAGGTGAAGGAGATGAAAACAGTATAAGCTTGGAGAGAGAAAGTTTTGCCACACTAAATGTCTTTATGCATCAGGTAACTTGCTTTCTTTGCTTTTTAACTTTAGGAATGTGATTGGTTAATTGAGAAATTGTAGATTTGCCATCAGAGAAAAAAATTGTGCTTAATTTGAAATATTAAAAAAGATGCTCACAATGTAAAATCAAGTTAATTGTAGAGATTAATCTTTTCTTTCCACATCTTTTATTGGTGCATTATAGTTGTACATCATGATGTTTTTTTGTTACATATTTGTACATGCACACAATATGACAATATAATTTGATTAATATCAACCCCAGCCTGGCCTCCTCCCTCTCCACCTTCCATCCCTGGTCTCTTTCCTATGATGGTCTCCCTTCGGTTTTCATGAGATCCACCCCTATTTCTTTTCCTTTTTCCTCTCGAGCTTCCATATCTGAGAGAAAACATACAATCCTTGACCTTCTGAGTTTGGCTTAACATAATGGTCTCTAGTTCCAGCCATTTTCCTCCAAATGCCATAATTTTATTTTTCTTTATGGCTGAATAAAACTCACTGTGTATATAAACCACATTTTCTTTATCCATTCATTCATTGATAGAGATTAATCTTGTATGAGATAACAGAAGTATCTTTAAAAATTGGTATTTGATTCCACCATTGCAAAAGTGGAAACCAAACTGGAATATCAGTAGATTCTGTCCAGGTCAAGTGACCTTTGGCATGAACAGATCTGTCATTTGCCAGTTATATAGTTTTGGGGAGGTTATTTAACTTTTCTGGTCTTCAGTTTCCTCAGCTGTACAGGGGAGAATACTGTCCTGCTCCCACCAAGTGACGCACTGAAAGCATTTGGTCCATACAAGCTGATCAAAATTGGCTTTGGGGACTCGATGCTCTGGGTTCCCTATTCATGGTGGAAAGCACTTCGGTAGCTGCTCTTGCAAAGGATATATGACATTTAAACCAGAAAATAACCCTTTTCTCAATCTACTTCCCAGGAGATTGTCCAGAGAGTGGTGCTTCTCACATGGAGCATTTGAATGGGGAGTTTCCTTGAGAAAAACATTTCAAGGGAGGGAGAAAAAAATGGTGATCCTATTTTAGTCCCACTGAATTCACATTAAAGTTGATCTTCTCGGATTCTGCCTCTATACTGTATGTAACTTTCCTGTCCTCCACAGAATAACTACTGCGGTGAGGTAGAAGCTTGATTTGTGAAACCCTAGAGTATCTAAGCTTTTCTTTCTGTATTGTGGCTGTTTCAATCTCTGAGAAGAATGTTTATTTCCAGGATGGCAAATAGACTAATGCAAGAGATAAAGGGCACATCTTTGATGGAAAATTGTCCATTGATGGCAGAATTTTCCGTTTATATGGCATAACTTATTTCTATCATTCACATTAGTGTTGTCTTTGAAACAGCAAAGTATGATAAAATCATAGGAGGCCATTTTTAGATACAATATATGTCCAGCAGATTGAACTATATATGATCTATTAATATATATGAGTAATTATATATTGATAGATATTATTATATAAATAAATGAATTTTTTATATAGTGAACATTTTTGCCTATTTTAAGAGAGATGCTGTCCTCCTCTGACTCACCCTTTTTTTCCTTTCCTGTAATAGAATATCTACAAAGTTAATTCATATGCATCCATTCCCTGATTAGAAATTAACAGGGAAAGTAAATGTATGAATGTGTATCTTCATGAGTCACTCATGAACCTTAATTTGACTGTATTTATCTCTCCTGGGAGTTCACTGAAAGGGTATGCTTCACAGGGGAACAGAGTTTGGAACTTACAGACCTGGGGTTTATTTGGGAGTAACTGAAGGCTTACTTTGTAAGCTCTGTGCCTTACAAAGCGTGCTGTGTTTGAATCAGGCAGAACAAGCCAAGCTGAGCCCTCACTCACCTCTGTTCAGCCCTCACTTATTTACTAAGGAATATGCAGAAGAAAGAACAACTTTTGGATTTTTCCCCCTTAATATAATATTAGATTAAGTCAAATAATTTTTTAAAGATCTTTACATAAATCTGAGGATGCATAAAATCTAATCTCATAAAGAAACAAATCACAGGCATTTTCTTCCATTGGGGTAGCTGAAAGACTATTCATGATGCTATAGTCTACCCTCTAGAGCAGAGAACACACAAGAGGTACCGTGGTCTGCAGTGATTTGAACAAGGACAGGAAGTCAGCCAGTGACAGACAGCTGAGACTCAAACTCAGCTGATCTGTGACTTTAGGACTCTTTCCCCTGGTGCCTTCTAGAGTAGAAATTTGAGGGTCATGGCAGCCAGTCATACCACTTGGGAGAGAATGGAGAAGTTGGTGTATCCTTGGTCAAAGGTATTGTCCTAGAGTTAAGAGAAGCTCAAAGACCTGGCTCCAATAGTCTCTAAAAAGCTCATCTGCCTCAGTGCCATTTATCTGTCACCTTGCACATCCCAATTGCATGCCTCATGTGCTCTAGTTCTTTGGAGATACTTCAGAGTCCAAGGCAAATGAGACCTTGCTGAGACCCTCAAAGAGCCTACAATCCAGCCCCAGTGCCTAACTCTCCATCCATGTGGAGCACAGATATGAACACTTCCTAAACAAATAACATTAGCTTTATGAAAAATTTCACATACAAATGGAAGTAGCCCATGTACTTGGTTTATAAATCCATATGCTTACACTGGTGATAGACATGCAAGTTTTTTTTCCTGGTGAATTTGGACACCGGTGTTGGGGAGGTATTTCGCATGGACTCATTTTAATATTAGAAAAGATTGATTCATAAAATCAGAGGGAAAACTCCAATCAATATAAGGGCATATATTTTTTATTTTTGGGAGGAGAATATAGTTTGGAAAAAGAAGTGTTTTGTTCCATTGTTCCAATTACTTTTTGTGACATAATGCTTAATTTTAAATATTACTATGTGATGGTGAAAAGTTTTGCTTATCCCTAAGTGTCATAGAATAAAAAAGAAACAGGTAGACCTACTAAGTGAGGCTTAGAGGAAGATTTTGGAATAAGCCATTTTTTTTTGGAATAAGCCATTAGATGGTTCAGATCTTTGCTGTTTTTGGTTCCTTTAATCCAAGTCAAGGCTTCTAATCTCACCGAACTCCAGTTTCTTCATCTGTAAAGATAACAGTAGCAATTAAGTTTGGAACCAAGTGAAACAGAGCATCTACACATGTCCATAGAGTAACTAACAGATATTAGAAAAGGCAAAATCCCTGGTGTTCTTGTGTAGTAAGACATCTTAAGGGTTAATACACCTCCTCATCCTTCTAAGGATTAAAATTCCACGTAAATCCTTCATTTCTCTGTGAGTGATTTTCACATTGCCTTGGGTATTAACTGAGTATTTAAATCATGATACAATCTTTGTATTCGTTCCATAAGGAAGAACTCAAAGAAACTGGCACCGTTGTGGTAAAATGTAAAATCTTATTATGAATTAAAAAGTGAGTTGAGAGATTAATAAAGCAAGGAAGAGAAAAAGTCAAGTCACAGCATGAAAAGAAGTTAATTGTACAACATCCTTGCCTTCTATGCTGAGACTTGAAATGTTCATGTTATCAAAGAACTCTGACAATCAGGGCTGACTGGCATGCCCACTAATGTACCAGATGATAAATTATTTAGTCAGGGCAAAGATGGGAAAGGATCTTTAAAGACTCCCAGAACATACTAATTAGATAATTGTGGAACAAACAGTGAATTGAGCAAAGTAACAGCAGGTGGAATTCAACATAGGCACGTGTGAGCAGGGTGCCCCGAAGACGCCCATGGAAATGACTTCTACCCATCACAATTCCTAATCGATTGTAAAATCTCTTGAGGAAATGAACCAAAATCGTAGGTCAGTGAAAGCGGCAGCTTCCATGCAGAGTCCTTGTTGCAAGCATTATCTTAATTCTTCAAAATATTATATTTATATTCAACGTAGAACATTGAAAAGACAAATGGGAAAATTCTTGGAAAATGGTAATGGGATGGGGGGTGGAAAAGTGACACAAACACAATTTGTTGAGCCTCTAGTCTGTTTCAGGTGCAAGTTACCATAGTGAATATATTCCTTATCTCGATTTTTGCCATTCTCTGTACCCAAGCCCTTGACTCTGTAGCTTTGCAGCTTCTCCTGGTAGAGGCAGGGACAGCACCAAGCTCACTGATGTTGGGCTTGCCAAGTGGCTGGTTTCCACATACTGAATGCTTGAGACGTGATGTGAGCAGATGCTTGGAATGTGCTTGTGCAATCGGGTATGTTCCATCATTGTTATGAGATTATGTCTCAGCTAGCCACTAGTCTAAGGGAGACAAATACTCCCTGTAAACTGTTGAGATTTTGTAGTTGTAATGGTTAATACTTTATGTCAACATTACTGGGCCACAAGGTTGGTCAATCATTATTTGGTCAACCATTATTTTGGATATGTCTGTGAAGGTGTTTTGGGATGAAATGAACATTTTCATCAGTAACTGAGTAAAGAAGATTGCCCTCATTAGAGCAGGTGGGCCTTATCTAATCAGTTGAAGACTTGACTATGGCAAAAATGCTTATCCCTCTACTAGTAAAAAGAAATTCCTCCTGCCTGACCATTTGAATAGAACATTGGTCTTTACTGGCCTTTGGTGTTGAATTGAAACCTTAACATGTATGGGTCTTGACCTTGCTTTCTTTAGAATAGGAACTTGACCTTCATCTCTCCTGGGGCTTCAGCTTGAATGCAGATCCTGAGGCTTCTCAGCCTCTATAATTATGTGAGCAAATCATTTTGATCTGTGTGTCTGTGTTTCTCTGTATAGCCTAACACAGTAATTTTTTTAAACAGGGCAGTTTGCTATATTAGTTTTGAGTTGATACAGTTACAATATTTGTATGTTGTTTCTCACTATTTCGCAATTATTCCCCTTGGTTGACTATTTTCCCTCCTCTAGAGATATGGGAACTCAGGTTCCAAGTGGTTTAAAATGGTGTCACAGTCAAGTTTCGGATGGAGGAGGAATCATTTTCATTTATTTAAGAATCATTTTTATTTCCTCCTTTGGGATCTGTCTCTTCGTAAACTTTGCCCATTTGTTTAATTGTAAATTTTTCTTCCCAACACCTATCTTGTTTCTTTCTTTTGTACATAGGTAGGAAATAAGTCCTTTTATTCTGAGTAGGAATTGTAAGTTTTTTAACCTGTTCATGTACCGTTAAAACAATTTTATCTGAAACATTGTAGTAGCAAACCACCAACATACCACACCTGTCTAAATAGAATTAAATAGATAAATTTCCATAAAGCACAATTAATGGTGAATTGAAAAATGACATGGAATTTATGAAATTTCTTATTTTATGAATGAGGACATTGTGGCTCAAAGATTTTTAATGTCATACTCAGTCACATAAGGTAGTGATAGACAGTGGAGCAGGCATTATTGGTTTCTACTCTACAGCCATTCTACCTTATTAAAATGGCATATCTTAATTTTTTAGTTAAGACCTAATAAGTTAACTTATTAAGATACCTAAAGATCACTGGCCTAACGCTGACTGGTCTCAGCCATGCAAGACCATGTTAAGGAGTGTGTTAGTCATCTTTTTGCTGCTGTGACCAAATAATCCTGAGAAGAACACCTGAGAAGTTGAAAGGTTTGCTTCAGGCTGTTTCAGAGGTTCAGTCCATAGTTGGCTGATTCCATTGCTCTGGGCCCGAGGTAAGCTAAAAAATTATGGTGGAAAATTGTGGCAGAGGAAATCTGCTTGGTTTAAGGTGGCTGGGGAGCATAATGAGGGAAAAGCCAGGGACAAGATATAGTCCAAGTCTATACCCCAGTGACCCACTTTCTAGAGCCATATCCCACTTGCTTACAGTTATCACCTAGCGGTTTATTCAATTTGTTAATCCATGAAATGGATTAATCTACTGATAAGGTTATAGCTCTCATGATCTAATCATTACCTAAAAGCCTAACCTCTGAGCCTTGCTGTATTGGGGACCATGCTTTCCAAACATGAACTTACTGGGGGACAAAGTTCAAAACATGAACTTACAAAGGTCTAAACTATAACAAGGGCTTCTTGTGAAGTTTCTCTGGCTCATGACAGCAGACACAGGGGACAGTAACTCTCTTTTTTTTCAGTTCAGCATTCCTTATTGGGACTTGATGTCTTGAACAGAGGCAGCTAGCTACCTACTCACCACGAGGAAGGCTGGCATGAAGGCACAATTTGGTTAGCAGAGAAGAAAGATGAAAATTACTGGGGTTCTTAGTAAGTTTTGAGCAGCCGAATTAATGAATTTTGGAAACTTCCTGTCTTGGATTTCTAATTATATGAGACAATATTTCTTCCTATCATTGATACTAGTTGAATCAGGTTTTCTAATACTTGCAGTGTACAGCTTTCTAAAACATACAACCCAGGGGTTCAATCCCCCACTTCATTCCCAGTGTCATTTTGAATATGCCGTGTTCTCTGCACATGGATATCAGGTATGCAAAGCTTATCATTTTAATGGAGAAATATATTGAAAATATTTTTCCAAGATAAAAAGCAATATCAAGTCTAGAAATACATAATTAAAAAGTAAACTGAAATGAAATGCAAAGTTCTTTACTGTAGTCTCCTTCCCGGCAGACTGAGCCACTTATTCTTTATTATAATTAGTTTTCAAATATGTGAAAAAGTCTTGCCTATTTTGCAGAGGTTTTTGTGACTTTGAAGTCAATAACAATTCCGATATTTTCATTTTGGTGATCACTTACTGTAAAAGAGCACACCTGTGAATTTTTCATCATTCCCTCTCCCAATTTTCAACAGGGTGTATGCTATAAAGATCATTCTGTGTAGTATTTGAGGTCCTCCAAATATAGCCTCAGGTTACCTCTCACATGCCAATTTTCACTACAGATTTTTTTTTCTTGGTACTGGGGACTGAACCCAGGGGTGCTTAACCACTGAGCCACATCCCCAGCCGTTTAAAAAAATATTTTATTTAGAGCCAGGGTCTTGCTTAGTTACTTAGGGCCTCACTAAGTTGCTGACAATGGTTTTAAACTCATGATCCTCCTGCCTCAGCCTCCTGAGCTGCTGGCACACCCCACGGTGCCAGGCTTCACTATAGCTCTTGATTCACACTTTGTGCCAGCAAGACAGAGCTACTGTTGTTATGGGGCAGACTGCTCAGAAAACACACCAAGTCCCAGTGATGTCCAAATTGGAGAATCTTTATTAGCTAGCAGGTGACTGCTCCCTGCAGGACCCAAAACTGTCTCTGCCAGGAACAGCAGTGAGCCTGAGCATTTCAGGGTATTTAAAGGCAAAAAACTGCAAAAAACATATTTTCCCCCTCGTGTAGGGGGTCTATAAAGCAAGCTTGCTTACAGAAGCTAACATTAGCAATTAAGTGTCTGTAGCAAACATTGGGGACTTTTTGTTAGGGGTGGGATTGACATTTGTGGTTGGGCAGGTATTCCAACAATTACAGTTTCTTAATTGGGCTAATTGCCACTCTATAAAGATGGTTTCTTTTTAAGATAGATTCACTCAGGCTAAGTTCTTTTAAGTACTACTTCTAACTTATAACCAGGATAGCTTAACACTACTTACCCTATAATTTTACCATATCTTATTGATTGATACTTATAGTCTCTAGGGTGCTCACTGAGCTGAGCCAGAACCTAGGCTAGGCTATACCACTGTCTCCACTCTCCCAAGACCCTGGCCCCTCTCCTTGCCATTGTACTCTTTCTTCTTGTTACTTTCTTTTCTTTGCAGGGCATAACTTCCTGACTGTGCCTGAAGTTCCAATCCCTGCCCTGCTCTCTCCAAGTTCATCTGTAATACTATCTTTCTCTCCTCTGAACTGATTGGTAGTATTGCTCCTTATTCTGAACTCCTGTGGCATTTTATCTTTAATAAATTAATATCTTGTAGTTATCTTTATTTTTGAAATGGACTTTTCTTCTGGCTACTTTCCTTTGCTTTTAAAATACCTCTACGTCGGCAGGTCTGACTTTAAAAATGGAAATATCCAAATAATCTTGAATTCTCTAACTAGACTTTAAGCTCCTTGAGGGAATATTCATGTTTGTTTCATTTTTATAACTTTCTAGTAGTTCTAGCACTTACAGTGAGCTTTGCCCCTAAGGCATAGCAAATATTTGTAGAATAAATAAATATGATGGCTGTATTGTCACTGCTCTCCTCGAACACTGCATTTCCAGCTTGTTTGTATGTACCTATATCTATACAACTAGCTACAATAAATCTCAAGAATGGTCCTTTTAAGGTGGAAAACAAGGAGCCAATCACTCCTCATAATTCCCGAAACAGGAAAGAATCTCAGTGGGGTCAGTTACTGGTCATTGGAGTAGCTGTAACTCCCATCCTTGCCAGTCATGGTAGAATCCAGTTGTTAAAGTTGGATTTTTTCCCTGATTTACTGTCCCATCTTTGTCCTTTTTGCCCCAGAAGATGATAGCAGAAAAACAGGACTCTAAGAAATATGTCTATTAAGGCATTGCATTTGATTAGCTAATTTTGGAGGGTAAGGTTATGACTATTTTGTTTTGCCATGGACTGATCGTGATTCACTTTTCAAAACACAGATTTTCACAATGATACAAATAAGTTATGTTATGAATGATATTATATTTTGATTGTATTAAATTCTAGATAAGGAGTTCCTCTTGGGCAAGGGTATTTGTTTTCTCCATGAGGCAGACGCTTGGGCAGCAGGAAGGGTGAGGTTCATGGGAGCTACAGCAGGTGGGGCAAGCTCTCAGGTCCTACAGTGAGGCAAGTATGGTCTCTTGGGAGTGGGAGGGAGGGCGTTTGTAAGGCTAAGGTGCAGCTGCAAATGGCTTGGCCACGCCAAGGACACACTGTGGTGCAGAGGTGGCCCAAAGAGGAGGTCTGTGTTGTACAGCAATGGCTGGGCCTCAGCAACCCCCGTGTGCCCACTCATTGGCACATCCTCCCAGTGAGAGAGTAGCTGTTGTGGCATGAATACTGTGGGAGGTAAAAACGCTGCTGGGTGTTGTCTGCTGTCTGCGCTTCCTGCAGGAACGTCTCTCTTGAAGGAAAAGTTGAACAGCTCTGTTCTGTGGCTGCTACAGCAATCCAGATGAACACATGGACTTGGGGGGAGGGGAACTTAAAGCGAGTGCATCTGTACCACACTTTCTCATATGCGCAATGGGTTGTCTAGCTGTGAAGAATAAAATAACTATAATCTGTAGAAAAATGGATGGACCTGAAGGACGATATGTTAAGTGAAATAAGCCAGATGCAGAGAGACAAATGCCACAGTTTTGTCTCATATGTGGAAGCCAAATGTTGATCTGAGTGTAGAAGAGCGATTTCTAGAGGCTGGGAAGGGTTGGGGTGGTGGGGTTGGGAGGGAGGTTGGATAACACCTACACAAACAGGCCAGGAACTCCCTTAAAATTTTTAATAATTCAAAACCTTATTCTTTTGTAGCAGATACTGGCCTTTTAGTAAAGAGGCATTTTAAAAAATGACAGATTACTAGTAAATTCTCAATATTTTCATTTTGAAATGTTTAAACCATAACAGACGAAAACAGTGAATAACATAAGGAATGTCTAGTACCAACCATAATGCTCTATCTAATTCTAAATTTTGTCCTTTTTGCTTCTACTGTTTATTAAAAAAATAACAAATATAGTTTAGGCACTTTTTTATAATCCTCCCAGATCCTCATCCTGTTTTTTCTTTCTTTTCTTTTCTTCTCTCTCTCTCTTTCTTCCTCCCTCCCTGCCTCCCTTCCTCCCTTCCTCCCTTGCGCATGCTAAGTAGCACTCTACCACTTACTACATCCCCAGCCTCGCTCTTTCATTTTTTTTTAAGAGGTGGCCTCTGTCATTAATTTTCTGTTAATCATTTTCACTCACATTATTACTTCATTTATACGTATATACATACATGTTCAGCTTTTTTGTTGTTGTGACTAAAAAACCCAACAAGACCTATCAGAGGACAAACAGTTTATTTGGGGGTCTCAGTTTCAGAGGTATTAGTCCATAGAGGGCTGAATCCATTCCTTGGGCTGTGAGGTGAGGCAGAATACAGTGGTGGAAGAGTGTGGAGGAGGGAGGTGGCTCATAGGATGATCAGCAAGCAGAGACTCTACTCAACAGATACAAAATATATACCCCAAATCCATGCCCTAAATTCCCACCTCCTCAGCCATACCCTACCCGCCTTCAGTTACCATGGGATTAATTCACTGATTGAGTTAAGGCTCTCATAACCCAATCATTTCTCCTCTAAACCATCTTGCATTCTCTCACACATGAACTTTTGGGGGACACACATATCTAAACCATAACCACACACATAGTCACAAGTAATATAGCAGGCTGTGTTGTATGTTTTCAAATTGTGTAAATAGTATTAAACTGCACATGAAGTTTCTGACACTATCTTGACAAATGATTCATAATGTATGTTCTAGAGGTCATTCATTGTCGTTGCTGTATGATGCTCTACTGAGTGAATATTAATGATTCTACATGTTTAGAGTCCCTTCTCCCTGACAGGTGAGAGGTTATTTCTGGTGTTCACTGTGATAAGTAGTGCCACCACATTTGTCTTTTCTCATGATTCCTGTTCACAGGTGGGAGAACTTCTCTTAGAGATCAAGAATGGAAGTTTTTGATCCATTCAAAGCACATGTGTGTGTGTTTTTTTAATATTTTCTTTTAGTTGTAGATGAACACAATACCTTTATTTATTTTATGTGGTGCTGAGGATTGAACCCAGTGACTCACACACATAAGGCAAGTGCTCAACTGCTGAGCCACAACCCCAGCCCCACATGTGTGTTTTTAATGTCACTAAATAATACCTGCTATGGTCTGGATGTGAAGTGTCTCCCAAAGCTCACATGTGAAACAATGCAAGGAGGTTCTGAGGGGAAATGGTTGGGTTGTGAGAGTCTTAACCCAATCAGTAATTAATTACCTGATGGGATTAATTAAGTGGTAACTGAAGGCAGGTGGAGTGTGGCTGGAGGCGGTGGACATTGGGGGTATGGCTTTGGCGTATATATTATATTTGGAGAGTGGCGTCTCTGCTTGCTGATCATCTGTGAGCTGCTTCCTTCTGCTACATTCTTCTGTTCTGATGTTCTGTCTCACCTGGAGCCCTGAGGAATAGAACTTGCTCTCTGTGGATCAAGGCCTCTGAAACCATGAGCCCTCAAATAATATTTTCTTCCTCTACAATTGTGCTGATTGAGTCATTTAGTCACACGAGCAAAAAAGCTGACTAAAATAACACCTAATTGTTCTTTGAAATGGTTGCATTGTGAGCCTGTGAGCCTCTTTTTTTCATATTTTTATTATTACAAAAGTGTAATTATTAGACTTTTTCTGTTTTTCTACTATGATGTCTGAAATAGCATAACATTGTCTTAAATTTTATTGTCCTGATCACTGGAGTTTGAGGAATTTTTTTTATATGTTTACTGGCCATTCAAGGCTCCTGTGAATTACCTGGTGGTGTGTTTTCTCTACTTTTCTGTTAGGTCATTTGTCTTTTTTCTTACCAATTTGAAGAAATTCTTTAAATATAGATAGTATGCCTTCATTATTTATATCATGACAAATCATTTTTTACTAGTCTATTGTTATCCTGGAAGTTTAATTATAGTTGCTTGTTGAAAATAAGAGACAGATTTTACTCATAAGTAATTGAATTTATCAATTTTTCCTTAGAGTTTGTACTTTTGTAAATCCTTTCTACCCTGGAACTACAAAAATTGTTGTTGTATTTTTAAAAATGTTTAAGAACTGTAATATTTTACTTTTAAGTCTTTAATCTATCTGGGATTAATTTTGGGAGGAAAATGAGTAGGAATCTATTCATATGAATGATTAATCACATTTAGAATAATTCTTTTTTCCCTCATAATGGTTAATTTTCTGAGTCAATTTGCCTAGGCCCTGGCTCCCCATTGAGTCCACTCACCCACATGGCAATCTTTTATGGAAATTTTTTTGCAGACACACCCAGAAATGTACTCTACCAACACTTCATATATTCTTTAATTCAGTCAAGTTGACAACTAAAATTAACCATCGTATGTAAATATGCATATACCTATGCATATATATGTAATCCTGACTAACACATCCACTGATTTATATATTTATTCACTGCTAGATGAGACAAAGAAATATAGGAGAGAGAGGGAATTAGCAATCCCTTTTACTCATACTTTTTTTTTTTAGAAGTGTATCTCCTCTTTTCTCCAAATTTGTAGAAAGCATGAGAAGTCATAATAATAATAATAATAATAATAATGATAATAATGATAATTATAATGATAATAGTAATGAAGATAAATATGTATTGAATTCTTCCAGGCCCTTTGCTAAAATCTTTACATGTATTACTTTAATTTTTACAACAACTTTATTCATTGTAATTATCTCCATTATATAGATAAGAAAACTGTGGTTTAGAAGATTAAGAAGCTTGTTCAATATCATGCTGGTGTAAGTGCTGCAAATTCAAGCCTAGGTCTAATTCCAGAGACCACATTCTTGGTTACTAAGAGATCACAGGTCATAGGTCAGCAAATGACTTGTCATCCCTCATGGGAGGAAAATCCCTCTCTTCAAATTAAAATCTACTAACGTCCTGATGAGGGAGCAGCTCCAACTCCATTTTGATGCTCTGTCTCCTTGGGAGCAACTACTGCTACCACAAGCTGCTCTGGGTTGTTTTCTTTGTAAAGTTCCATCCCTGAGATAGGTTGGTGTATTTGTTCATTTTTTGTAGTTATAACAAAATACAAGAGATGGGCTTATAAAGAAAAGAGGTTTGTTTTGACTCACAGTTCTGGAAGTCAAGGTTTTAGGGCCACATCTGGCGATGACCTTCTTGCTCACAGAGTCCTGAAGTGACTCATGGTGTCACATGAAAAAAGACAGGGGCCCTGAACATCTATTTCCCTCTGCTTATAAAGCACACCAGCATGCGATCATGGCAGCCACACCCTATAACTTTATTTAATCCTAGTCACTTCCCAAAGACCCCACTTCTAAACACAAGAGTTTGATGGAGTTTCCACCAATAGCTCATAATGGGGATTACATTCTAACACATCAAGCTTTGAAGAACACACGAACTATGGCAACTGACGTGGAAAAAAAAAATAAGAACCAAAAGCAGCCAGCCTTAGTCAGTTCTGAGCGAGAACATGAGCGAAGCAAACTAAGGAAACATACCAAACGTAGAAACCCTCCAGTCTACGTTTCTGGGATCCTATCTTCACTTGCTTTTCCCCGGGGCTTGTGAGTCTGGCTGTGCAGTCCTCCCAAAGGACTGGGAGATATTTTTGCTCACTTTCTAGGTGCCTCCCACTGATTTGATTTTTCCAGTCTAAGGAGTCTCCTCTTCCTCCAGCAGCTGGCAAGACACTCTGATTAGCACAGGAGATGTGCAATCTCTGCAGGTGCAGGCACTTGCGCTGAGCCTGAGGCCCAGGTATTACATCTGTCAAAATCAACAGCATAAGCAGCAGGGGACATGGATAGAGTCTTCATTCCCACACTCTGCCACCTGAAGTTGGCCACCTGAAGTAAAGCAGTTGGAGAAGAAAGGTCCTCTCTGCTCGCTTGTTTGACAAGAGAGATTGTTTTGTAGAGAGCTGAATGCCACACTTACCACAACCAGAGTGGACCCAGAGCATCCAGCAGGCCTGAATGATCGCTTGGATCCCCCTGTACTTCTTTGCAGAGAACTCAGCCCCACTGAGTGTGGGGAGGAGACAGAAATGGAGAGATAGGAAGGATGCATATTGCAAGAGAAAATTGCATCTGCCAAATTATTCCTGAAATTCCATATTCCTGTTCCTCACATCTCTCCCACCTTCTGAAAAAAGCAGTCTAGTTGCAAAGTGAAAACTTTTTCTCAGGACAATAGTCCCACATAAGAATCTGTTAACCTATTAGTTTAGGCTCAGCTTTGGCCTTTAGAAAGTATCTAGGTGGCAATTTTTACTTGAAGATGTTATGAGATTTGTTTAACCCCAACATCTCTCAGCAAGGCACCCATGACTTTGAAAGTGCACTTCATTGTGTTTAGTCTGCTAGTATTGTCTATGGTCAATTGCTTTAAAATATTTTGAGGTTCAGAAAGAATGAGCAATTTATTTGGGGGGTGCTTTTTGCCTTTGAAGTGCTATTCTCTCCTTTGAAACTGTTTTTTTTTTTTTTTTTCCTTTCTGAATTTAACTCCTAATCAATAGATTTTTAAAAAGCAGAAAAAATTCAGGAGCCTAACAGGAAGATGGAAGGGAGAAGCAATGGTGTGATGTCAGGAACTTTATTATTTCCTACTATGTCTATGCTATTTTTTCTTTTCCTCAGGTCTCAAGAGATTCTGAAGAAACTCCATATGTTTCTCAAATTGGATTCCTGGCTTCTTGTAATGACCCAGGTTGATCTGTGTCAGGAAGGATTTTGTTCCAGGTAGCTAGTTCTCCAAGGAATTTGAATGACATCTAGAAGGAATCTGGTCCCAATTTGCATTTTGGACACAACCTGGAGCAGTCAACCCAGCCAAGCTGTTGAGCTCGGCATAAGAAAAATTAGTGCTCATATTGCAATCCTCTGAATTTGGGGTAGTTTATTATCCAGCATGATTGGAACAATAACTGAATAACGTACCACCATTCTCTCCCTGTTCTACTTTCTCATGTGAAATAATACAACTTTTCCACCTCTGGATCGCCCTCCATTTCTCTGGACCACTTGGGACACACAAAAGTTCTAACATCTCTTTTCCTTTGTAGGAAGTCTTTCTTGAAGTTTAAACTGGGATGCAACATAATCTTTTTTAGGATATAAACTACAGTGAGCCTGAGGACATAGGAAACTGAATGTTGTCTGTGTATAACCTCAGATGTAAAGCTATAAAGCTAAAAATGTCAGAGAAGAATTTAATTGTTCCTTCTATTAGTGTTTCATGTTCTTCAGAGAATTAGAGATAATCATTTGTACTTCTCAGGATAGATGGTTCCATGGATAGTCAGGTAACAAACTGGTTGAACATTAAGTCCTGCCTTTATGCCTCTGGAATGGTGGGACCTGCCAAATGACCCAGAAATGGTGGGACTCATTTCAATAGATCATGCTAAAAGAAATCTTAGCAAAACATATTTTTCGTCATTGGATTGTTATTGAAACCAGCGTATAGCATTTTATAGTTTTCTCTGTAGAATTTCTCTACTACTAAGAATACAGAGAATGTGTAAAGATAATCAGGCCTGATTGATTATCTCTTCCATGAAGTACCTAAGTGGTCTAGAAATGTGATGAAAAAATAATGGCAGTTTAAAATAACTTTTAAACTTTTCAGCATGAAATTATAAGAACCAATTCCATTCCAATTAGGTACTTGCGTGATCACATTAGATAATGAAAAGAGTAAGCTGTGAAGAAAGCAGAGTTTCAATATGTACTTCCCACAGAACTCTCAAACTCAAAATTCAACTCTGCATCTCAGTCTTAGCTCTAGGTTCTCTCTGCTGTGAATGGTCTGTTTCCTCTTTCAATCTGCATCCCACCACACACCGAAATTCTACACAATCTCCTTTCTGTCCTGACTCTTGCTTTAAATCCATGCATGCAGGTCCTATAGCAGTGGGGAGTTTCATGTTTATTCCAAGGCGTTGTTGTGTCCATCTACTCACAGATGTTATCTTAGTCAGTTTTATATTGTATCAGTTTTTGATGCAGTTTTATATTGTTTTATATTGTTGCATCAGAATGCCGTGGACCTGGTTGATTATAAATAACAGAAGTTCATCTGGCTCATTGTTCTGGAAACTGGATGGTCCAAGATTGAGGGCCTTCCTGAGTCTTAACGTGCTGGAAGGCATTACATGGTAAGAACATGCAAGAGAGAGAGGGTGGGGCCGAATTTCACCTTTTATCAGGAACCCGCTCCCTGGATAATAACATTAATCCATCTAGAAGGATTGCCTCTTAAAAGGAATGAGCCTTTTCTTTTCTTTCTCTCCCCTGCCGCCCCCTCTTCCTTTTATACTGGGGATTTATCCCAGGGCCTTGTGCATACTAGTCAAATGCTCAAATGGTCTACCATTGAGCTCTATCCCTAGCCCGTGTGTGTGTGTGTGTGTGTGTGTGTTTGATCTTTAAAAAGTACCCATCCAGGCTGGGCGCAGTGGTGCACACCTGTAATCCTAACAGCTCAGGAGGCTGAGGCAGGAGGATTGCATATTCAAAGCCAGCTTCTGCAACTTAGCAAGGCCTTAAGCAACTTAGTGAGACCCTGGCTTGAAATAAAATATAAAAAGGGCTGGGGATGTGACTCAGTGGTTAAGCACCCCTGGGTTCAATGCCTGGTACCAAAAATAATAATAATAATAATAAAAATTAAATTACCCACACAGGCTGCCAAACCTGATATCACTGTTGTCCATAGTAAACTATACTTGGTCCTAGAGCTCATACCCAGATGGGATGAGAACTGGTCTGTACCCCACAATTTAACAGTTCAATTAATAGTGTTCTCTATTTTATATTTATTACATATGTATAGCTTGTCCCTTTAAAAATACAACCTCCTCGAAGGAAATAACCTCCTTTTTTTTTATAATAGCCATCAGAGTTAGGCTCATAATAATAGAAAAGTGATTCTGTCTGAAAGTATTTACCTTATCAGACATGCACCCCTTTCACCTGTAGAGCCAGTTGGGGCTCATTATCCTTCATCTTCTTCAGGAAGTCCACATTAAACAAAGTTGCAAAGATACACCATACCCCTTTCTTTGAAGAGAAACTAGTACACCTCTTGTTTCAGCCATCAAAACAGAAAACAGTTATCACTTCATACAAGTAAAATGTGTGTGAACACATGTGTGTGCATTTTGTTTTAGGATGTAAAAGTCTAGAAAGACAAGATTGTAAATCAGCTCTTTTTATTAAAATTCACATAGAATATTCTCACCACTTCAGTACTATCACCAGTAGTAGTGATGATCTGGACCAACAGGATGGTAGAAATTTCTGGAATCTTTTGAATTCTGTTTTTTGCCATGCAGAGAGGGCAGCAGATGGGTGCAGAACGTGAGTCCATGTACTGTGTTGCTGGACTGGCTGGGTGTGCTTGCTGGGTGCTTGGGCAGTCTCAAGCCAAGAGACCACCTCATGGGGTAGTGACCTAAACTTCCCCCAGGGCTGTTGTGAGCATTAAATGGGTCCACACATCTTAACACCGGGATCCCTGCTGGGCATAGCAGGAATACTCAGTTCAGTTTTAAGTATTTTTGTTATCTGAGATTTAGCTTGCAGTATCTGTAAGATTAAAAAAAGATCAGATGAAGAAACTATACAAATAGAAGACATTCTGAAACATAGTCCTCATTTCTTCATCTTGGAAATTCCTCCTTCAATGTTGAGTTCTTTGCCTGTGTGATTAGATAGCGTAATCATGTTGGATTTTATTTTAGATACTCTCATTAGTATTTAGTCCTGACATCCCATGCACATCCATTTTAAAGATATCTGTGATTAAATGAAGGTGAGAGTCACAGTGAAAGAATTTAGGGCAGAGTAAAACCTGCCTTCTGGAAGCCAAGTGGGTGTTTCTGAGCTCTGTTTATTGTACACACTGTGTGGATGTTTACAGGAGAGTCTTTAGGTAGATGCGTGGGCCAGGACCTTCCTGCACAGAAGCTAGCCCCAGTCTGCCTGGTATCCAGGAGCCCCCAGGCCATGTTCCCGTTTTCTTTTCTAGAAGGGCTCAGCCTCAGCAACTCAGCAAGGCCTTAAGCAACTTAGTGAGACCCTGTTTCAACATAAAATATAAAAAGGGCTGGGGAATGTGACTCAGTGGTTAAGCACCCCTAAGTGCTTCTCAACACTTTCCCTAAGCCACAGGCCAGCTTTTCTCAAAGTGACTGAGCATCGTATCACCTGCAGGGTTTGTTGAGCTCCAAATTATAGAGCCTACCCCTGTAGTTTCTGGTGTAGTGGGCCTGGGGCAGGGCCTGAGAATTTGTGTTTCTAACCTGATGCTGATGATGCTGACTCACTGGTCCTAGGACCATGCTGTGGTTACCATTTTCCTAGACAGACTGCCAGGACCCTGGGCCTAAAACCCACCTCTCTTTATTATCATCATTATCCTTAACCATTGTCAATTTCCTGCCCACCCTCATCCTCACCTATTGAAGCTCAATGCTCTTTTTTCTTTATGGTTTATTTCAAATATGCTTCACCCATGAAACCGTCTGTCTGCTGTGCCCCAACCCACTTCCCACCATATGGCCTCCATCCCCCAGCCCTATCGTGTTTTGATGGTGGGATGTCCGTCCTTTATCATCTAACCTGACAACGTGCTCTAGATGACAAAGAACTGAATCTTAATTATTCCTCTTTAATCCTTATTTTAAATTGCTTCTCAAAGAGCTTATAGCAGATCGCTCAATGGAGGCTCAAGTATACAATTCTATCTAGGTTATGGCTGGCGCTCTCTTCCACCCTCATTTCTACAAAATCTAATATTAACCATGGTGAGACGCAGTATGTACATTTCCCAGGTTTTCTATCCTGGGAGCCAGACTTATATTGGATCTACGGTACCAAAAGGGTGCTATTTGTTCTATGGTTTGTGAGTCCCAAATATCTCCTTTAGCATTGTGCTTAATCTTTTCAAAAACAGTCTGTGACAGGAAAGGGAATAGCTTTTAAGTAATCCAAATTTAATTAGAAACACTGGATGTTAAGTTTGATTTTTTTTTCCTTTTCTTTGTGACAAAAGCTTGGTCCCATTCTTTTGGCAACTGGTTCTACCCTTCCCTCAACTCCCTCTCCTTTTCTGGCCATTTTTCTCTGTCAACGATTAAATCCAGGGGCTGAATTCCCAGAGATTTCATTTCTCATGGTAGCATGTGGCTTTGGGCAGTTACACAGACATCTAATTACCAGGGAAGTCTAATAAGCTAATGACTGCCCCAGGCATTCATTTGGGAGGGGCTGGGAGACTCTTCTGAAAGCTCTCTGCCTGTCAGTCACCTGCCTGGAATGGAGACAGCCCTGTCCTCACACACGTCCTGGAGAAGGGTAAACATGGGTTTCCGTGGAGATTGCTTTTCCCAGAGTTTGAATATTGCGTTTCCCACCCTTGTCCAGCGGGGCAAAATGCCAGGATGCTAGACAGGGTTAGCTTTCTGGTTATCTAATAAGAAAAAAAGCATGCTCCAGACTGTTACTGTGGGAAAATATTAGAAAGAATATTTTTCAAGCTCTGCTTAAAATTCTGTCACCTATATGGTTGCTAACTTCTTGGAGGCAGACAAAATAAAAATGTTATTTGAAAGTCATCTGCACATTTTAAAAATGAATTGTTTAAAACTGGTTTATAATTTATTTATAAAAAGATTAGTAATCTCTTTTAGTTAATCTCCCCCCATTACCACAAAAACAACAAATCACTCAGAATGGCAGACCCCTTTTACTTTGATGTATGAACTTGTGTTGTTTGACTGCATATTAATCCCTTGGACTAGGGCAGTGGCTTTATAAAATGTTCCCAGAGCTGGGAGCCCCACTGGGAGGGCCCTGGATATGGCCTCTGTTAGAAGGACACCTCTCTCTGTATTTGTGCCAGATATTTTTTAACCTCTTATTTTATTTTCAAGAGTTAGGGCTCCTATATGGAAAAAAAAAAAAAAAAAAGAAAATTACATTCTACGATGAAAAAGTTGGTTCATATACTATGTAGTGTTTGTTTACAAAGATATAATGAAAAATATATGTGCATAAAAGTGACTAATTGAAGAATATAATTTAGAAGGGAATTAAAAAAAAAAAAAAAAGACCCACAGAGTCTGAGAAAGTGAGATCTCACAGAAAAATATATCATGCTGAAGCTCATAGACCTGACCATCATCAGGGCATTTCTCAGCTTGGCAGATTTTCTGTTTATTATTTGCTCATTACCACCACTAAAGGACCAGTGATAAATTCTAATATAAGACTTCCCTTTCCCATTCATTTTTAAAAACTCTTTAATAGATATTTCCCAGAAAACTGTAGGCAATTTAGGACTTTTGTACTAAGTTTTCTGACCACAGTCGGAATGAACTCGAAGTAGGATTTTTTTTTTTTTTCCCCCAGTACTGGTAATTAAACCCAGGGCCTTGCACATGTTAGACAAGTGCTATACCATTGAGCTACCTCCCTCGCCCTTGAACTTGAATTAGAAGCAGCACTGGGTAGTGGATAAAGTATGAACTCACAAGCTAGGCAATCCCAAAGTTCAGGATTTTGTCTTTGAGACCTGGGGTGACCTTGGGCAAGGTGACTAACCTCCTTGGGTTTCAGTTTCTGCGTTTGTAATCACATCTACTTCACAGAATGATTTTACTGGTTAAATGCGGCATGAATGTCCCACATTAAGTCCACTGCCTGGTTCTTCAATTGCCTGTTATCAGCATTTGTTTCCTTCTTTCTTCTGTTGTTTATGGTTCCAACAATGGCAAAAGCTAAACAATCAATTTTCTTTTCATCTTTAGCTACTGGGAACTCTGGGTTGATTCCTCTATCCTTTTTACATCCATTCATCATTTCAACATTTTATTTTTTTGTTTTTTTTTGTGTGGCGCTGGGGCTAGAACCCAGGTCCTCAAGCATGACAGGCAGGTACTCTACCGCTGGCCTGTACTCCCAACCATTTCTCTACATTTTGTGTACTTTTTTTACTTTCTGACACCACAAGATATTTCAGGTTTCATTTCTTGCTCTAGTCCAAGAGTCAGTCATTTCTCCAAGAAGCCTTTGGTATTAGAAACCAAAATTTGGGTGTTAGGTGTGCTCACATGCATTATTATTATTATTTATATCAATTTTAGATTTACAGAGAAAGATTGAGTTTGTTCAGAGAGAATATACATACTTCACAGTTTTGCTTATATTATGATATTAGTATGGTAAATCCTTATAATTAATGGACCTATATTAATACATTATGGACTAAAGCCTATCCTTTATTCAGTTTTCCTTAGTTTTTACTTAATGTTCTTTCTCTATTCAGGATTCCACTGGGATACCACATTACATTTGATCATCATGTCTCATTAGGATCCCCTTAGCGGTGACAGTCTCTTGGCCTTTTGTGTTTTGGATAAATTTAATGGGTTTGAGAAATACTAGTTGGGCATTTTGTAGTATACCCTTATTTTGGGCTTGTCTGGTGTTTTCTCAGGATTAGACTGGGGTTATAGATTTTGGAGAAGAACGTTCAGAGGTAAAGTACCATTCTCATTGTATCATATCAAAGGTCCACACTGTTGACATGACTTAGGATGGTTGACCTTGACCATCTAAGGTAGTGTTTGTCAGGATTCTCCACAGTAATGTTCTTCTTTTTCCCCCTCTTTGGAAATAAGACACTATGCTCAGGAGATTATGTTTCTTCTCCTTGAGGGTAGGGTGCCTACATATATTATATATATTGGAATTCATAGCATGGGCTCTTTAATCAATGTTTTGTTGTCTGATATCTCTTTTTCTGTGCTAGAAATGAAGTGCCTATTTATGTGGTATAAATTTGAATTCAGCAAATTAGATATTTAGAACAACTGATGGATAGGCATATTTTAAACCTAAGGCTACTGAATCCATGGTCACATAGTAAACCTAGATCTGTTTGTTCTACTTGAACACTATTTTCTTAAATATTATTTGAGCTGATGAATGAGAAATATAACTACTAATGAAAGTTGCTTTCATTCTTAATGTGTCTCCTAATTTTCCACATGGTGAAGTATTTCCAAATTTCCTAATGGTTGACCCAGGGAAAATTAGGCTCTCATTTTATTTTAAAGAATAATTGGTGACTCAACACACGAGGCAAACTAGACATACAGTGAAAATCACATTTCCTACAATAATTACTAGGTTGTTTCCTGGTAAATGGAAGAGCTGTACAGCTCACATTAAGCATGAAAATGCATAGATGCTGAGAGGAGTTTAAGGTTAAAAGGAAAACAAAATACTCCCTGGGATTTTAATCACTAATTACAGGTCTATAAATAACCATTTCTTGGATTCAGATGGCATTTGGTCTTCTGGATATGATTTCATTTGGCATATGGGCTTGCCAGGTTTTTTCCTCCTTCCCTTTGTGAACTGCTTGAAATGACTAGAGAGGTCAGACATGAAGACAGGTGGTCAAAATATTCAGGGAGAAAAAAACACAAAAAGTAATTGTCTGAATTTGCCAGCAGTTCTATTTAGTGACCTAAAGGAATTGACCCAGAACTATATTTAGATTTTGCAAGATGACATACAGTACCAAACTCTTTACTGGCACTTATTTTCCAAGTAACTATTGTGTTTGCATTGAAAAGATTTATTCCAGTTAGCTGTACGACTGGTCCTTGCGAAGTATAAGACTTGCAAGAAAAAGAAAGAAAAAAATTCAATCCAGAGAGAAGTATAGTTATTTTTCTCTCCCTTTAAATGCAATTTCTATGCCATTTCAAAGTCAGCAACAAAATTTCAATATAATTACGATAACCAGCCGGGAATCCTGTGAGAAAAGTGATATTTTAAAATCAAATTTTCATACCAGGAAAAACCTTTGTGTAGTTACCTGCCAATATTTGTACTCTTTGTTTTATGATGGCATTGTTTTGTGTAACTTTGGATTATGTCTGTTTGGAAGGCTCTACTGGGTCTGGAAGTATTATCTACTTCATACTCTTCGAAAGAAAATTAACACCCTGATGCTAGTTATGTCACCTATTTTGATAGAACATAAATTCATGTAGAACATAATTAGGTTGGTTTCAAGGCATTTCCTGAGGAATCAGAAAAAAATCTCTTCATCTTGTACTTCAAAGGGAGAGATGGTTGAATGTGAATTAAAAGTTCCACTTCAATTAGAAAATAATACAGTTCCTTTACTTCACAAAGTTCAATTTTTCCCTCAAGGTATTCAATGTTCTGCATATATTATTTCGTATTTTTGAAGGTAGACCAGAACTTAACTGTTGGCTTTTACATTATTGAGTAGAGCAGGAATTTGGGGGTAATGATAGGTTTAAGTCAATGGGTTTTCCATAAACCTAGTGTCTAGAATTTTAACTCATTCTACCAGGATCTCACACTAAAGATTCTGAAAAGTTTAGAATAATAAAGATAGGTTAGGGATATTCTGAAAGGTCCTCTTTGTTTCTTTCTTGTATTATCTCCCCAAATACTCTGGACCCTCTACTCTAGAACAGAAAACAGAGAAAAACTGCCCATTGCCTAAAGTAAGTTTATCAGAACTTCTGTAGCAAAGGAAAAAAAAAATCCTCCTGACTATCCAGTAGTATCTCAGAAGAGGACATCAGGGAGGAGAACAACAGGGCTGTAGGGCCTGGAACAGGGGTGACTTTATGTTGGATTTTTCAAGTAGGCTGAGATAGGAAATTCTATGGCATTACCTTTTTGGGTAGGTAGATGTGTCATGGCTAATTTATTGAAGCAAGTCTTGGCAAATCTTGTGAGCTATAACCCTATAGCTTTGACTTTAAGGAGTAATTATTCCCTTGAGCAATTAGGTACATTATGTTATATTTATTGTATTACCACTTCATATAGGAAATGGAAAATATGCCTGGTTCTAGGATTAGCATAGGCACAGAGATTGTGTCAATTTCAACCCTTAACACACACATCCAAATTCTCAGTAAGTCTTACCATTTCAGTTCTGCTATCCTTATTGCTACAACCCTGATTCAATCTCCATCTTCCCTCACCTGGAATGACTTAATCAACTTCCTATGTTCTTCCTATATTTCTTCTTATTTTTCTGAAATCCATTCTCTACTTAGTAGTCGACTGATCATTTTACCCTATTTATAGTCTCCCCAAAGCTCCACACTGGCCTTAATGAATAAATTGCATCTGTGCGTATCATCAGGAGTTGACAATCAAGCACTCCTACCCACTGTATCCTGTTACTGAGTTACCAAAGAAATCAGTCAGTCCAGTGCTGGAAGGAAGGAGGCTTTGCTCAGATACAGCAGAAATAGAGCTGTATGAGCCTCAGTAGTAGGGCTGGTCCCCCAGGGCTGGTGGGCTCTCCCACCAGCCAGCACAGGGCAGCTGTCTAGCACACACACTTACTGTGCTGCAGAAGGACCTTACCGCTCTCTACAGGGGAAAGATAGAGTAGAAGGGCTGGCCAGTTGCTCCATCGCTGGACTCACTCTAAAGCAGAACATACTGAATCTGAAATTGGGAATCTGACACAAAGATTGTAAGGACTCCACCTATCAGTAGAGAAGTGATCCAGGACCAAGGCCCTTTCTTACATGGTGGAGGGCAATATACATGCTTCAAGCATAAGACTGTCTTTCCTAGCAGCACGCAGAATAAAGCCAAAGCCGCTGACATTAACATAGAAAGCTGGGACATTGTCTGGCTCCTACTGTCTTCCCTGACTCCAGTTCCTTTCAGCTCTTCTCTTCTGCATCTAGCACTGAGTTCTGGCCACAGGGTCTTCCTTCTGCTCCTGAATTATGGCCTATGGACTAGGCCCTCAAACTTGCCTGGCAGATGTTTGCCCCAAGTCTTGGATTAGTTGTTTCCTTCTTGTAACAAAGATCTTGTTTCAAAGATTATTTCATCAGAGAAAGAAAGATCTTCCTCAACTACTGAACCCAATGTGGACTCCTTTGTCCCTATGTACTATGTGGTGTAACTTTCCTTTTTTCATGTGATCTACCATTATTTGAAATTATTTTGTTCACTTACTTATTACTTTTTTGGGGGGGAGGGTACTATGGATTGAACCCAGGGGCACTCTACCACTGAACCACATCCCCAACCATTTCTAAAATTTATTCTTAGGTCTTACTAAGTTGCTATGAGCCTTGCTAAGTTGCTAAGGCTGGCTTTGAACTTGCTGTCCTCCTGTTCCAATCTCCCAAGTTGCTGGGATTACAGGTATCACTGTGCCTGGCACACTCATTAACTTTTTTTTTTTTTTTTCATTTCTACCTTCCTTTCTATAGACTGCAAGCAGGGAGCTCTATCCTATTTAATGTTGTATCGTCAGGGTCTAGAACATTGTCTTGAACTTAGTAAATATTTAAAAATATTTATTTCAGTGGTTTATGGTGATTTAGCAGAACATTTTCCTGCTTTGAGTATGCATTAGGACACCGTTTGGTGCTACCTGTCAGTAACAGACCTGTTCATGTCTTTTCTGTGTACTTCTGTGTCTAGGCAACCTGCATCTATTCTTGCACATGCGAAAAATCAGTTCTATACAAGGTATTTACTGTGCAGAAAGGAGTTCACACAGCAAGCCCAAGGCTGCTACCTTAGAAGGGCTTGCTTGCAAGGTTAGCTCTGGGCTGACACCTGGGACTTGGCTGGTAAACAGCTTCCTGGACTGAAATGAAACTTTGCCTAAGTAATAAAGCTGTTCTACCCGCTGGAGAACTGAACATCTGCTACCTTCTAGAGATCTGGAATTTTGGTAGTTGGCAGGCAGAGGGCACCTAGGTGATTATTACTGAAGAAAACTTGGGCATTGAGTCCCCCGTTGGGTTTCCCAGGGCAGTAGATGTTGCACATGTGAATGCATTTATTTTTTATTTATATTTTTTTTGCAGTATTGAACCCAGGGGTGCTCTAACACTGAACTACTTCTTTAATACTTTTTAAAAACCATATTTTAAAATTTTGAGACCACGACTAACTAAATTGTCCAGTTCGTCCTTGAATTTGCAATCCTCCTGCCTCAGCCTCCTGAGTAGCTGGGATTATAGGCATGGGCCACCACATATGCTGTGCATTTTTTTTTTTCTATTGAAAGAAAGAATACACTGGGTGAGTCCTGGAATAAGAGAAAGTGAACATAGGAAGCTTATTTATGGATTCCTCCAGACTTCACTTCTGTCTTTCTCCCTGGCTGATTGCTTTTCCTCATTCCTTTTTAATTTTTTTGCCATGCTGGGGATTGAACCCAGGAATCTGCAGCAGTACTAGGCAAGCACTCGCCACTGAAATACATGCCCAACTTTTTAAAAAAACTCTTATTTTGAGACAGGGTCTGACTAAGTTGCCCAGGATGGCTTTGAGCTTAAGATCTTTCTGCCTCAGCCTCTTGAGCTGCTGAATTACAGATGTGAGTCTCTGTGTCTGGCTGTTATGTCTTCTTTTACTGTAATAAATCTTAGCTGTTAGTATAACTATATTCTGAGAACTGTGAGTTTTTCTAGTGTATCATGGAATATGTGGTCATTTTTGAGGATCCTGAAATAGTCATATAAAAATTTTCCCGGGAGAATATAAAATCATGTACCATGTCCATATATAGAGAATTAGTGATAGCACACACATAAAAAGGAATATTTCCATATGAAGCAATCTTATATACTGACATGAAAATATTGATCTAATATCTTTTTGGGAAGGGGCAGGATACCAGGGATTGAACTCCGGGGCACTTGACCACTGAACCACATCCCCAGCCCTATTTTGTATTTTGTTTAGCGACAGGATCTCACTGAGTTGCTTAGCACCTCATTTTTGCTGAGGCTGGCTTTGAACTCAGGATCCTCCTGCCTCAGACTTTCAAAAATATCTTTTCATGGGAAAAAAGAAAAAACAAAAACAAAAACATAAAACAAAACTAGGGTTGAAAGTGGTTTATATAATTTGGATACTATACTCCTTGTGTACATACGCATATATGTGTGTTTGTAAATTCATAGAATCTGATCATAGAATTTAATCATAGTAGTTATCTCTGAGGGGAGGAACTTGGTAGCAATGTAGGCAAAGAGATGCTTTACTATCTATTTTGTACTCTCTAATACATTGTCCAGTAGCTATATGAGATTAATTAAATTTAACTTAATTACAATTAAACAAAATAAAAAATTGGTTCATCAGAATGTATGGCTACATTTTGAGGCTTAATAAACACATATGGATAGCGGCTACCACATTAAATGTCACAAATATAGAATATTTCCACCATCATAGAATGATTCAAATCACAGTGATCTATATCCATTTTTTGCAGCCTGGTACATATTTTCCATTTATACCAGGTACATAGTTTATTACTAAAAACACTAATTAGAACAAAAATTAGGTGAATTAATAAATGATGAGTGTGGACTTAAAAAGTCTCTTACGCCAGACTTTTCTGAGAATCTGAACAAGTAAGATCAAGTCACCTGTTTTCATGGTAGAAGTCTATTTACATCTAGTGAAGATAGGTAAGATAAATAGTAGCTCTAATTCTCAATTGCTTTTTATAAAAGCAGATCTTTGGCTTGGGGTGCCAGCCAGATCCAGGTCTTGGAAATCCTTTTACCCAGGAGCTTGCCAAGGAGCACAGAGTGGGATCTCCGGCCTCTCTCCTTCACCGGCTCCAACAACTCATGCCGGAGGCACTTGGCTGGCCATAACATACAGGCATGCAGGGTGAAACAGAGCTCTTTGCTTCTCCTTCCCTCTCCCCCTCCTTTAGTAAACAGTTCTTGTCACTTCGTGTCCCTAGAGAAGTTATAATCAGTTTGTATGCTTGAGTTGGGAGATGCCTATAATAGTCCTATTACGACTCTTACCGTTCAGTTCAGTATTTATTAAGTACCTAGTGAAAAATCAAGGGCCTTATCTTTGAGTTCCTTATGGCCTAGCTTGAGAGCTGGGAGGAGGGAACAGATTGTGTTGATATAAGAGTATTAAACAGTGCCAAGGTAAAGGTTTGTTCAAGGTGCAATGGACATGGAGAGAGGCTGCCTGACCCAGCTGGGAAGGATGCATAAGACTTTTGAGGCAGAGAGCGTGGGGAGGGCGCTCCATGGGGATGACAGGTCACCTTGGCAAAGAGAAGAGGGTGTGGGAGCATGACTTGGGAGCCCTGCAGTCACTGGTGCTAGAACTCAAAACTACAGATGAAAATGAAGATTAGAAGCAACAAGAAAGACAGATAGGTGGGGAGAGGCTGGTGCTGGGTGCCGAGTGGATGGATTTCATGTGGCCAGGGTCAGGAAGCTAGAAAAGACTTTGGAGAAAAGAGCTTCTGTTTGTGTGGATTGAGAGAAGGTGCCCTGCCAGGGGGCAGCTATCACAGTCCACAGGCAAGCAGATGCAGGCCTTTTTTAAAAAAAAATTATTTATTCTAGTTAGGTATACATGACAGCAGAGTGCATTTGGATTTACTGTACACAACTTTTCATTTCTCTGGTTGTACACAACCAGAGTTACACCATATGTGCAGTCATATATATACCTAGGGCACTGCTGTCCATCTCATTCCACCATCTTTCCTGCCCCCATGTTCCCTCCCCTCCCTCCCCTTTGACCCTATTCTTCCCTTGCCCCCTCCCCCATTATGGATCAACATCCATTTATCAGAGAGAACATTTGGCATTTGGTTTTTGGGGATTGGCTTACTTCAGTTAGCATGATATTCTCTAACTCTATCCATTTACCTGCAAATGCCATAATTTTATTCTCTTTTAATGCTGAGTAATATTCCATTGTGTATATATACCACAGTTTATCCAATCATCTATTGAAGGGCATCTAGTTTGGTTCCACAGTTTAGCTATTGTGAATTGAGCTGCTATAAACATTGAAGTGGCTGCGTCACTGTAGTATGCTGTTTTTAAGTTCTTTGGGCATAGACCGAGGAGTGGGATGGCTGGGTCAAATGGTGGTTCCATTCCAAGTTTTCTAAGGCATCTCCATATTGCTTTCCAGATTGGTTGCTCCAACTTGCAGTGCGATGTGGGCCTTTTTACTCGTGACTTTATAGTGCCAGTTCTGTCTCTCTTTTCCCACAGCCCTTCTACTTTGTCACCTGAGCTTATTGAGACCATCTTTCAAATACACTGCTTGAACCCTGAGAAAGAAAAGAAGTACTATTTTTATCCCTGTTTGTCCCATGGGGAAACTAAGGAAAGAGAGATTGGGAAGATTCCTTAAGGTCACCCTGTGGTAGATGGTGGAGCCAGCAAATGTCCCCAGCTCTGCTGGCTGCAGTATGCTCTTGCCCATTCTTCTGATTCTCTAACTTTTGGACTATTTTTGACTCTTTTTTTTCTCTTCTCTTGAATCTGTTCTTTTTTTTTTTTTTAGCCTCGCTCCCATTATCAAAGTTTGAGGACATTTATGTCTCATCAGGATAGTTTAAAATGCTTTCCAGCCAGCCTCTCTGCTTCCAGGATTTCCTGTCCAACCCATTCTCAGCCCTGGCAGGGTGACCTTGCTGAACCTCACATCTGATCACTCCAGTTGCTCTGCTTCACATCCTCCCATGGCTTTCTGGTTTGATTTTTATGTTGGTTGGTTGGTTTTTTGGTTTTATTAAAAACACAAGTCTGGGGCTGGGGATATAGCTTGGTTGGTAGAGTACTTGCTTCACATGCACAAGGCCCTGGGTTCAATCCTCAACAACCCCTCCCCAACAAAAAAAACCCCACAAGTCTGTTCATACAGTCTAAAAGGATCTTTAGGATGTGACTCCTATCAAACAGAACTGCTGAGGGTCATCCCTGGCTGTTCTCCATTGGCCTTTGTGGAGTCTCGTCTCCTGGATCATGCTCTATCTTGCTCTGGCTTTTTTTTTTTTGTATTGGAGATTGAACTCAGGGGTACTTGACCACTGAGCCACATCCCCAGCCCTATTTTGTGTTTTATGTAGAGACAGGGTCTCACTAAGTTGCTTAGTGCCTTGCTGTTGCTGAGGCTGACTTTGAACTCATGATCCTCCTGTCTCAGCCTCCCAAAATATTGGGATTACAGGCGTGCGCCACCATACCTGGCCAGCCTTCAGCCCTCTTGATCTGGCCTCCCGGGCAGCCACTTGAAGGTCCCCTTGTGCTGGGTTGTGTGGCCCTCAGGGTGCCCTCACAGCTGCTCCTATGCTTCAAGCCTAGAACTTACAGTTTTATTTTTAAGTTGCTCATTTCTATTGGCCTCTCCATCATAGTGTGCCTTAATTCACTTAGCTTAAGAACTGAGTACATGGTAGGTGCTCATTAACTTGTTATTCAATGACTGAATGAAGGTCCAATATTCCAGACACTGAGTAATACTAAAACATAAACCCCCAAATTTTAGTTGATTTTATAACGCCTCTATTTCTCTCTTTATTCACTTTGACACACAAAAATCATAGGTATCATAGTTAATATACATTTATGTATATTTTTATATATAAAGTTATATATGATTTTGAAGGTAGAAAATTTAAGTATCACAATTTCTGCCTCTCAAAACCTAGAGAGAAGTTTTGTTATTATAAAATTAGATTAAATGTTTTATGGAAATTTATATTCTCCCATCTTATTTTATTTTTAAATGTCTTCCTGGAGAAATGATTTAGTTTAGGATAAAAGACTAGCTACTTAGAAACAAGATTTTGTAGTTTTTAACTGGTAATTCACAAGGAAAATTGATATTAGTGTCAAAAATGGAATGGTACATTTCATGTGTAGAACAGTGGACCCAAAGGAAGGGACTTACTTCCACATGCTCATGAAAAGAGATTATTCTTGAACTATTTTTACTTTGCTGAAGAACAGCAGAAAAAAGGCATTTTCTATTTATTGCAGTTAATCTTCATAGCTCTTGATTCCGTCTTTCCTTTCTTTAGCAGATTTTTTTTTCTCACGATATACTAGTTCCAAACTATTTTTCTTTCTCTTTTACATGGCTTCTAAGTTTTCTAGTGTGGTTATGGTTTTTGTGACCTTTTTTGGCTTTAATAATTTATATCTGATTTTTTGAAAGCTTTATTATAAGGCTATATCGTGTGTGTGTGTGTGTGTGTGTGTGAGAGAGAGAGAGAGAGAGAGAGAGAGAGATTTCTCACTGGGTAATGTGTCCTGTGAGTCTGAAGAGGCTGGCTTCATCATCACTGTTCAGGAATGCAGGTGACAGAGTAGCTGCCCATCTTGATGCTGAGTAGCCACTGGCCCAGAAGGGACACAAGAAAGCCTGAGCAGTGCCCTCTGGCCACTCAATGATCCAGTCTGGAAATTACACCCTTTATTTGTATTCACAGCTCGATGACCAGAAATGGTCATGCGGTTCCACTTTAGGGACCTGGAGTTCCTGGAAGATGGAGAACTGGACCTGCTTGACCACTGAGTCCACTGCCTCAGCATGTCCCTGATATCGTCACTCCCAAGGGAGCTGGGTTTCCATGGGTTCTTTATGACAACCTTCTTTGCATTTTTGAGAATAATCCTTATTACTGTCCTGCAGATTCTAAGCCAGCCTGGACATTTTATCTGAATTCTCTTGTGCAGTGTTCCTGTGTGGAGGCTCAGGCCCACAGTGTGGTGGCGTGAGCCTGTTCCCACCACTGTCTGTCTCCTGTGGTTGCTGCTCCAGGGCTCTACAGCCCTGACCTGGGACTTCTCTCTATTTCTGAGAGTCAAGTCAGCACTTCTTTGTTACACCCACTTCCTATTCTCCCTCCAGGGTACCAGCATCTGAAGGAGGAGGAAGAAACATTTTCCTGGGTCTGTAAATTTAGACCCCCTGCAAAAGAGCTTTGGATCATAGAATCCTGATTGCTTACTTTGAAACATGCTTCTTGAGCCTGACTCCTCACATCCCAGAATGCTAGCTAAAAGCAGCAGATGCCTGGGGAGCCCAGCAGGTTCAGTGCTCTACTTAGAATGGCACTTGGCTCCAGAGGTTCACGGGGGTCCAGAGTAACCCATGATGTATTGTTCTCCCATCGGCACTGTGACTCTCTGTCTTCCCGGTTGTTTACTTGTTTATGAATGTGTGGCTATATCAGCATTGAGCATCCTTTCCTTGACAAGAATTTTGAGGTGACTTTTTATTATTGCTCTTTTTATGTAATTGGCAGCCTCCAACACTGAGAGTGGAAACATGGATTCATGGTTGATAATTTGGTTATTTCACACCCTCAATGTGGATGGCAATTGACTTATTACAGGCATTTTTCCAATACCATCTTATATTAGCAAGCCCTAAATAAACTTGGCTTTCCACACTTTGGTACACATGTTTTGAAGCAGGCACGATGCTCAAAATTGAAGAGGGGAAGGTCAGCTTTTCCATTTTTTTTTCCATGCTACTTTGGAGATCTTTCTTAGAACACAATGGTCTTTTCAAAGCCTCCTTCCCCCTTTTTATACTCATGACCGAGTTTTTTGAAATGTTTAATATCTCTCTAGCTACATACTATTGTTCCAGAAGTTCTTTGCTTTCTATCCCATAGTCAATTACATCACCTCCACACTCAGGGGACCAGGGATAGAAGCAGATCACTCCAGGAGGAGGCTGCGCTGGGTAAAATCTTCACAAGGATTCTTTCCAAGCAAAACCTTTAAATAAATTTGGAGTGTGGAGCAGAGGATAACGGTGGCAGCAGTGTGCCTACCAAACGTTCAGTTCTGTGTCAGGAATGATAATGACCAGCTCTGCAGCCAGCGAAGCCATCAACTCTGTCCTGATTACTAATTAATCAAGTGCTAAAGGGATTTAAACCAGCGACCCTGTTCCAGCAATGGAAGTGACAAAGTGATGCTTAAGATTTAAAGGGACATGGGGTCTGTACCCCCCCCCCCATGACAAGGTTAAGCACAATATTCAGATAATTCCCTGTTGGTTTTGTTGGATTGTTTGTTTTATTCTGGTGGTTCACTTGATTTGCCTAGAAGCAGAATACAACAGAGGGAGTGTAGCCGTCTGAAGTCTCAGATCTGAACTACAGAATGACATCCTCAGAGTGTCGGGGGGTTCTAGAAACTACCCACCCCTTCCTCTATATTGATTAACCAGTTGGATTTGTCTTAGTGGGTGCTTTGCTATTTTAAATTATTTAGGTTCTGCCTTTAGGTAATAATGCTCACTGGTAAACATTTAGAAAATATGGAAAATAATGAAGAAAAACAGGACTCATCATGCTATTATTGTTTTATGTTTTGGTATCTTTTTAATCTGTTTTGAGAGATCAATTTATTAAATCATAATATACCCCTTTTGTCATGATGTATTTATAAATATTTTTGTGACATTCATTTTGGTTTGTGACATATTATACCGGGATAGTATTCAATTAAATAAATGCACAAAACGTACTTACTAATCTCCACAATTAGATGGACTCTAGTCCTTTACTCCTGTAGCACAGAAAAGGACATAAATATTTTAGAAGCTTTTACTGTACTGATAAATCACTCAGTGGAAAGTCGCATCTGTTTTTGTGAATGCCTGCGACTTATAAGAGGACCCCATTCTATAGCCCTCAGCAGTACTGACTATTATCCTCTAAAAATCTTAATGGATATATGAACATGGAATTGTTTTGTCTCAATTTTCATCCCTTTGCTTTCTAGTGAGAGTGAGCATTTATCAAGAATTCCTATAGTTTTTATTTTTTTTAATGCCAATTAGTCTCCTTTCTCTGTTTTCACTTTGGGTTGCTTTTCATTTATTAGCAGAGAGTTCTTTATATATGAAGGATATTAGCCCCTTCATCTAATGTAGTGCAATGTTTTATTCTAGTGGGTCATTGACACTAGAATTTCTTTTGTCCTTATTTTTATGCTTCGAAATAAGAATTGATTTTAAGTTATAGTATTTAAATATGTAACTTAGTGAAAGAATTTGTTTTTCTTGAACTCAGTTGCCTCATGTGTAGAATGGAGGTTGGGAGAGGGATAGGAATGATTGGAAGAAAAAAAACAGGTAGTTTGGATGAAATGATCCATCACAAAATGATCTGTCGCAACTCTTCTGGATGAAAAATCCTAACTTCCATTACTTTCCAATTCTATGCTAATTCCTGCTTATTATCAATTTCTGTGTTACTTTCTTGACCTTGTATATTTTGGGCAAGCATTACTATTGCTTATTAAATTATAGTGCTACAAATTCAGAGTTAATTTTTTTTTTAATGGAGAAACTTCTGCATACCCTCCAGGCTTTTTTCTTCTGTTAAACTGTTATGAACTATTTCCATTTAGAAAATACCAATAACTTTAATGAGTTAGCCCTGCCACTTTCATCAAATTGCAACTAATGAAAGATCTTGCAAACAGAACTGGGCAACAAAATTGAAGTTACCAAAGATTTCTTCCTTACTTCGAGCCTGTTGGACTTTTTAGTTATGTACATACACCGTCCCCCCCCCCCCCCCAGAGCTTCTGACATGTAAAATTATGTACGGCGGTGGCTGCACTGTTAGTAGAAGAGATGGTGCAATTTCTACCTGAAGCATCGTCTGTGGTGTCTGATTATAAAGAGACGCTGCAGTTTGTCTACAGGTGATTTTTAGGGTGAGTTAACAGCTATTTATTAAGTGTGGAGATGTCTGTATCTGTAGATTCATGCATTCTATGGAATATTCTCCATTTTTATATTTTAGTGGAGTGGCTAGGGACATCTCACAGTACTTCCTTTGTGTCTAAACAGCAGCTTATGTCTCATGGTATTGGCAAAGTGTTGAACAGGAAGATCTTGAACTTGTGTGGACGTGGCCTGTCTGGAGAGTTCATGAGAAGCCTCTGCAGGAGTCTTTTTTTTTTTGGCGGGGCGGGGGCAGGTAGGTGTTGCAATTTAGAAAAGTATTTTATCTATAACTTGGCATTTCCTGAAAGAAAAAAAAAATACCTGTACAGAGTCCTGACTTCAGGCTGTTTCTCGTTAGGGTGCTGTGTTTCCTGTTTTGTTCATTACAGTTTTGAAAGATCCATCTTTTTCCCAGAAAAGCTGAGTTTATAATTACCAGTTTATAATTCTACTTAAAATGTTACCTCCTCCCCCAGTTCCACTGGAGGAGGGCCTGGGAGGTTTCTCTTAGGGACATGACTTTTACCAACTAGAGTATGCCAAATTCTGGCTTCTGCCCTGAATCCCAGCCCCCGCTCCAATATAGCTGCTTTTACATCTTCCCTTCCATCACTAAGTACTAGAAGATGGTTCATGCTGTGTGTTAGAATGAATATGATAGTTTCAAAAACTACCTGATTTAGGTGTCTTTGTTAGTAAGTTCTCCTCAGCTTTGTCCACCATGGTGGCATAGCCAGAGAAGCTTGAGTTTGTAGAGAAGATATGATAAAAAGGGAGGAAGACTGGAAGAAAAAGGAAAAGAAAAGCTCCTGATTGCAGCCTCTGGGGTTTGGGAATCAGAAGAGTAAGAAATGAGAGAGAGAGAAGGGCAGGACAGACAGCCTCATCCTATCTCTGACTTCAGCCTAAACAAGGTGATTATGTAAATGGAAGGCAATGGGTGGGCAGGTTTCCCTTCATTCATTTTGGGATTTTATAAGAACCAGTCTGAGACCCTTCTACGAAGCTAGAAACTTCACAGCTGAGAAACTCTATCCCAAACCCTGAGAAGAAGAGCTGAGTTTGCATCTATGATCCTTTGACTGGTGTGTGATCTAAATAGAAGCCAGACATGCTCACATATTCCCGTGGGAGGTGTGGAAGTCAGCTGGCTCTTGGGCTAGACACCTTCCCAGAACAACAATAAATAGTAAGAAACACTTAGCAAGGGCTTCTGTGTGCCAGGTGTCCTCAGAGTACTTTGTTTTTATTAATTAATCCTCCTAGCAACTCTGATAGCTAGATGCTGTTAGCAGTACCCTCCTCCCCATTCTGGAGTTGAGGAACCCCACTCACAGAGATGTTTAGTAACTTTCTCAACATCACATGCAATGCGTGGGGGGTGGAAAATAAGCAATTGGATGTAAGAATCTGAGGGATGACTATTGTTAAGAGTGAAATGGTCCTATGGGGGCTCATAGTGCCAACAAGAGTTAGCTAGAGAGGACTGTGGACCCAGAATGAGTGAAAGGTTGCCGAAGGGATGGGCTCTGTTATCCATAGCAGGTGCCTGAATGCACAGCTGTGAGAAGAGGAAGCAATTCCGAAAAATGCACAAAGAATGCAAATACCTATTCCCATTCACCTTGTCCATCACTCCAAAGGCACATGTGTCCCTGTCATATATCCAGTGCCCACTCGAGGGAGGAAGAGAGAATAAAGCCTTTACCCAAATGAGACTGTGTTCCCTAAACTAATGGTTCAAAGGATATTTTTGAAGTGAGATCACTGTACTCTACTAAAATTTATATATATTTTTTGTCACCCTGTTGGTTGGTGGAACGCAAGAGAGAAACAGAATCTGTTATAGACAAATTAAGAAAACAACATTTTCTTTGCACATCTGAATGTAGCTTAAGTGCCCCAAAGACTAGAAATAATTTTATTTTCCTGTGCATTAAAGGCACAGGAGTATAGTTTGTATAGTTTGTATAATGACAAACACAGAGTATAGTTTGTCATTATGCACAGGGGGAAAATACACCCTAGATATTTTATTATCATTTTCCACTAACCAGAGCAAAATATGACTCAACCAAATGTATCTAAGTGTTCCTGTTTTATAAAAATCACTATAATTCCACAACTCCTGAATTCTTTGAGATTACTGAACTGCATGGTTTTTGTTAAAGTAGCCATTAGAACACAAGTCCCTTCAGCCCCACATAGTTTATTTTGACAACTAATGCAGGAGCCAATTACCTTTCTAATTTTGGGATGTTGGGGAGAATAGCAAGGTCATATGGAAAAATTGCCTATTCTAAGAATTGTGCATATTTATCCTTGACAAAGACTGTCTTGATGTTTTTTGTGGAGATAGTCCAGGCCATGTATGGATGCTGCAGCTCAGCCGTTCCAGAGCCTGCCTTTGCAGACATGAATGCCAGCGCTGTTCCCCAGAATGACAGAGGCCCTCCATCATACCTTGGAATTTCCAGGCCATATCCACTGGAGCTACCTGAAGGCAGTTTGGAATTTAGGCATAGGATTAAAGTTTTGGAATTACATGGCTGTAATCTAGGAAAACTGGCAGTTATGTTATAATCTTTCATGGACTTCCTAGAGGTTCCTACCTGCTTAGGGTAGAATGTCCCAAACTTTAAGCGTTTGAGGGTCATTTTCACTATGATCACCTGTGATGTTATTTATTGAATGTTTTTGTTTAAATGAATTGAATTTATTTACTTAAATACATGTGTGTAAGAAGGCAAATTTGTATGATTACCATAAATGATTAAGAGAGAAACCTTTGCCATAAATAGGAAATCATAATAAATAATAACATAGAATGGTATAACAAAACACAATGGTAAAATCTAATCAACTGCTATTGACTATATAAGTCTCTGAACTTGTAGTCTGGCCTTTTGTTTTTATAAAGAGATTAGTGTCTAAGAAGTGTTAAAGACCTAACTAGCTCTGATTTAAACTCTCTTCTCGGTTTTATAGGATTGAAAGAGAATGGCAAAGGCCATGACTTGCCTTGCCTAACCCAGCCAGGGACTCTGGGCATTCCTGGACTACACTAGGGATAAAGACTTTGGAGCAATTAAATGGTGAGCCTGCCACTGCCATCCAAGCACATAGTGCAGCCCACGGCCTCCCAAACCAGTATTATATATGGTGTAGTATGTTAAAAGTTCCACAGAATTTGCTCTTTATTTTGAGATGAAATATCAAAGGGAAAAACATTCAGTACTCATTTGGGTCCAGCCACGGTGCACTGTATGTCCATGCCACAGACTTCATGATAAGACAGTTTTCTTTGTAGACAATGAGAGGACTTGTTAATTGACCTTGAAAGGTGGGTAGTTGATATCCGGTACTGTGATGTGTGGAACTGATGAAGTTAGGGAATATATTAACGCTTTGCGATCTATGGGAAAAATCACCACAAACATTCATGGTTTAAATCAACAGATATTTATTTTCTCACAGCTCTGGGGGCCAAATCTAAAATGAGATTCACTGGGTCCAATCTGGGTGTCTGCAGAGCAGTGCTCCCTCTAGAGGCTGTCAGGGAGAATGCACTCCTTAGCTCTTCCTGTTTCTGTGGCCTCCAGCATTCCTTGGATTGTGGCTGCATGGGTTTAGACTCCCCCTGGACATCATTGCCATCACCTCTTCTGTGGATTCATTTTCTTCTGCCTTTCTGTCTTAGGGCTGCTCTAACAAATTACCATACATTGTATGGCTTAAGCTGCAAATATTGATTCCAGTTTTGGACACTGGGAAGTCTAATAAGATCAAAGTGCCAAGACATCTGGTGTCAGGTGAGAGCCCTCTTTTTGGCTCAGAGAAAAAAAAATTATCTCTCTTGCATATCTTTTTCTAAGGATACTGTAATAATTCTATTGATAGGGGGTCCACTTTCATGACCCAGTTACATCCCCAAATCTCAACTCCTAAGTGTGATCATGTTGGGGAATAAGATTTCAACATGTGAATTCTTTTTGTGTAGGAAGGGGAGAATACAATTACTTAATACATAATGGTCTGTCTTATAAAGACACCTGTGATTGGATTTATGATTCTCTCAGATAATCCAAAATAAACTCCTCATCTCAAAATCTTACTTAATCACATTTTCAAGGACATTTTCAGCAAAAAAACAAACAAACAAACAAAAAAAACTAACATTTACAGGTTTTGGGATTAAGATATGGGTATGTTCTGGAGGGTCCATTTTTCAGCCTACAATAGAGGAGGAGGGTGATCTTATTAAAATGCTGAGGTAAGGTCTGTAAAGCAACCTCTGTGAACCAGACACTGTGCTGCATAATTTGTATGTTAGCATGTTGGCTACGGAGGACAAGTTCATGAAATACTGTTGTCTACATTTTGCAGATGAGGAAATTGTAAGAGTCTAAGTATTTGTGCAATATTATTAAACTAGCAAGTAGCAGATGCTTTAGCAATTCCAATTTGCCAGCGCCAAATCACATTATATTTACAACCTCACTGATCATATATCATCAAGTGAATGTATTCTGCATTCCTGGATGCTTTTACCTGTCTGGATTTGGCCCAACCTCCTCATTTTCTGCGGTAGTCGCCTGAAATAGAAGCTTGCTATGACAGCCAGACCGAGGACATGATTATAGGCAATGTCCTTCAGTGCTGACCACACTGAGTTCATGGGTGAATGTGGACTTCTGTAAACAAAAAGAAAAAAAAAAAAAAAAGAGGGTTACAGCACATTGAGTAAGTCCTTATTTAATACCCAAGCTGCTTTAGAGTTAGTCAGGTTTTTGGTGCTTTGGTGGAAATAATCAACCAAGATGATAAGTTGTTTGTCTTGCCTACAGGAGGCAGAAACATTCCATCTGTTCACCTTTGCGCACACTGGTATGGGTATTTTTAGTAGGTACTGTAATTGCTGTTAAGAGGGAGCTTCCCTAGGCTCTTCAACATGAACCTGTCAAACAGCTCTCCTTTGACAGAAGTTTTGCAAGGGTAATGAAACACTTGGGCAGGAACAAACCTGCCTAGGATGGTTCTTCATTTGAGGTCTAGACTTTGGGAAGATATTAGCAAAGACCTTCATGCATCCTTTTTCTCTTCCGTTAATTAGAAAGCAAACAATGAAATCTTTCTGCCACCATTTGGTCAAATGGGGGTTTCTAATTGCTTGTGTCCTGAGCTAAGCTTAAGGAAGAACAGCGGCAAAGCACTAATTCCCCACAGACCCAAGGTGTACTGATGTTTCTTAAGGTGCTTGTCAGGAGCTGGCTTCTGAATACCACACACAATGCTGCTTTACAGGGAGGTGGAGAAGGGGTGACTGAGGGCATCCATCGCGAGCTTTCTATTGACACTTAACGTGGAGAAAAAGATCTCATGGTAGGTTCATTTAGGAACATCGAGTATTTTGCTCCAAATATAAAACTTTAACATCTGGGTCTTTCCTGTTGCAGAGGTGAGTCTAAAACATGCACATAAGCAGATTTGAGTCAGCATTCACATAGGATGAAGCAGATCTCCTCCTGTGATGCAGAGCTGTTTGCTCTGGAGTTCTTTCTTTGTAAGCTGGATGGGGAGGGGGGCTGTCTTTCCAAGTCCTCTTCCATCTACCCCTCGAACATCACCTCTGGCAGTTGCCTATGATGTTGAACAGCTGCTTCTTTCCAATTCCTAAAGGTCTATGCCACAGCTTTGTGTTTATCTCGGACAGTCTGCTGGGTTGAGCTTATTATCTTATTGCTTTGCTGCTGCAGAATTTATGGCACAAAAGGCTCTGCTGCTGGCTGGGAGCTGAACGGCGCAGTCCAGAGTTTCAGAGTCCTTATGAATTAGGGCACCAGATGCCTAAGTAAGATAAACTTGTTGCTCCTCTAGCCCTTGGGATGAGATTTTTCCTTCTGAGCCCACCTTCTGCAGAGTTAACAATTTAGATTAAATTAGTGGAAAGCACAGAAGGCAATTTTCATTTGTAAAGGGATTATTATTTTTTTCTTCTTCTTAGGCTAGAACAACAATATAAACACAAAGATAAATTGAAATGGGATTTCATTTTTAAATGTTTTTTTTTAATACAAATAATAATATGAAAGGAAAGCTATTGGGGTAATGCTGAATAATATCTGACCATGGCATTTTAATAATTATAGGTAGTAAATTTAAGACTTTAATTGTGATGCTGGTATTTTAACTGCTTTACAGAAGTGGAAGATCAGGCCTGTTAGGACACTCACCGGCGAGGATTCACAGAGGTACTGACCCATCAGATCCTAGGGTAGGCATCTCAGTGAGCCAGGAAGGAAATGATCTTTAGCTTAGAATAATTTACATCCATAATGCACCTTAATGTGTAAAGCATTTGGCTGAATGCTTTATAGTGGAGAAACTCTTATTCATGCTATAAAATATAATTAAGTGCATTTCATGGTAATGAACCACTCAGGTTTAATGAATTTTTCTTTAACTGTGGAGTTAATGTCCTATTTTAGAATTACTCTCGTCCAGTGAGTATTTGAATTATCATCCACGTATTCCACGGAATCTTTCATAGGTGCTGGGAAAATGGAGAGAAAAATGTCATGTTTTCCATTTGTTTAAAAAGTGCAATTATTAAAAATAAGCATGATGGGAATCCTAACATGTTGAGACAATTTATACTTCTCTGCTCCGTGACTTCTGAAGGAAATGGTGCAGCCTCTGCTTACCACCTGCTCCTTTGGTCCTAGATTAATAACATCTGACCAAGCATGAAGGCATGCTGGGGCCATCTGCCATCACACATAGCAGGATGTGCTTCAGCTTTCCCAAGTAGGACTCTGATGAACTGCATGGCGCCACTCTCCGTCCACAGTCATCCTAGTTAACCACTTGACCCAGTTATTTTGATAACAGGAATTCAAGATTCATCGCAGTCAAACCAGAACTACTTATTGTGCTTGGTGGTGGTTAAAGCACTAGGCCACCTATAATTTCAATAATAATTATGACCTTTCTTTTCTATTTATATAATAATAGGATGTCAAAGAAGACCCGTACATTTGTCTCCATGCTTTGATGTGGCCCTACAAAGTTGAGAAAAACAAATGCCAGGAACCTCCACTGTGTGAGCATGTGGAATTCCTTTCCTCCAGACCTGTCCCTCACTCCCCATCCCCTCCACCAGCAAAGCACCCCATCTTCACTGCCACACTCACCTTATCTATGGCCACTATGCCCTGCTCCAGGATGTCTTTGCACTCTGACTTTCTGCTGCTAAGGAAACGAGAGGTCTCATGGATGATGGGTAGGATAGGATGATGGAGGAGGATCCCCTGCAGGCTGGTGCCCATGCTCTGAAGGTTCCCAAGAGTGAGACACTCAGCCTTGGTCCAGCTTTTCTCCCCCAGGTTATGGAGAAATGCCCATGCTGTCATTATTGGCCTTCCAGGGCAAGTCCATCCAGCTGCCAGAAAATGGTGGGCTTAATGGCAATGACATCAGCCCAAGGACAGAGAGACTCATTCTAACAGCTAACTGGGCCTCGTGGGGCAAGTCACTTAACTTCACAGTGTTTCAGTTTGTTCACCTAAAGATGAGAGGGATTGGAATAGTTGGTTTTGGAATTATGTTATAGAATTTCACACAGTGTCTCAAGGACTGGTGGCCAGTCCTCACCTGTCCCTTCCTTCTTCCTCCCACCTGGCAGTGAAGCAGCTATTGTGTGGTCATGAGGCAACCCATATGAGGATGAAGCTGGCACTATTCGTTGGGAGAAATGGACCTGAGTGGCACAGGTTCCATGCTGCCCGTCCACTGGGCTGCCTTTTCCCGACTCCTTGCTGTGCGAAACAATAAACTCACACCCTAAAGACACTCTTAATTGGTTTTCTGTTGCAAATAGCTGAATGCAGTTCGAATGAATATAGCCTTAAACTAACACTGCTCATCAGACTGCTCAGGGAGCAGTAATCATAGGTAGCACTCAGTTACTATTTTGTGGCCTTTCACATTATAAACTCTGTTGCTATAGATACTCGAGGATTTTTAAATTTCTTTTAATAGGGGAGTTTGAACATCTCTGCAGGTAATATTGCTTTAATGTTCTTTTATAAATGCCCTGTCTTTAGATGATAAATATGACTATAATATGTATAATCCACCCTTTCATTGCATACTGATGATAGAAGGAAGGTATTTCATGAAGCATGAAATATTCAATGAAAGAATCTAGTCCACTGTTGACAACTGGTAGAGTTAATCATGGTAATTTTTCAGACCAAAAGATAGGATTGTTTTCTTATACCCTAAAGTAACTAACTTTGGTCCTAATTTATAGGTAAACAAACATTCATTTCTTTTTGCCTTTAATAAACCAAAAATAGTCATTGCTTAAAAAACTAAATGATTGGTAAATTTGATTTTGGAATAAAACTTGAATCTGAATTGCATTTTAACAATGAAATTAATTTAATATGTAAATATTTAATCTTTAAAAATTTGATGGTCTCTCTTGTATACATTTACATTTGCTAAGTATCAGTGGATTGGTAAAATAAATTGAAATGCAGTTCTAATCTTCAAATATACACAAAGAGCTCTTGCAATAAGATTCTGGCTTGAAATTTGAAAATGTTGAAGACATCTTGGTTGAAAGATGTAGTGGAAACATGTTACCTAGGTTACATGAATTTATGATCAAAAATAAAGAGTGGATCTTTTATAAGGATATAATCCACCTCCCTTCAATTTAAATATATCTGTAATCTGTTGCCAGTTTGATAACTCCTGCTTTATAATACCATTCATATTTTTGATATCAAAGGGAAAATTTCTTTTCAAAAGAGTTAATATCCCTATTCCATAAAGATACAATGGTTTATTTATAATACACCATTTTTATCATAGGTCACAAGAAAGAGAAATTGGGTTTTCTTTGAAATAATTCATAATGGTAATAGAGGCCTTGGTTTGGATATTTTACTAATACATCACATTGCTATAAAATAATTTACATTCCTATAACAAAAGAGGTAGCATAGAGTAATGAAGGGGGTGTGGCATCTGGCGTCAAACAACTGCATTAGAATTCCGGTTCTCCTAGTTCTGCCTGTAACATTGGCTTGCTTGGCTAATCCCACATCAAGTCCCACAGTCTTTCACTTTCCCTGGAGATGTTGAGAAAGTACTAATCTTGCTTCCCAGGGTCCCTTCAAGCCAGGCTGTGTGACTGCCCAAAGGGATGACTGCTGAAGAGGATGCATTAGGGACATTTCTAGGAAACCATTTCCTTAAAAAGAGAGGACATCCTGAAGAGACTCATTCTCTTCCTGCAGCCATCCCTACTTCATCCTTCCTGGATGTGCAAATGGATATAATGGTTGTAGCCATCTTTGGACCAAGAAGGGGAGGACCAGAAGATGCCATGACCTTGACCTGGTGCCTCTGCCTTGTGGAATCACTGACCCAATCCTAAGGTGACCAGCTTGCAGAGTCCTTGTCTTATGATATAAAATATATATAAAATACTATATATATAGTATATAAAATACATATAAAATATATTAAATATAAAATATATATAAAAAATATAAAATACTTTCATTGCTTAGAAAGCATTCCTTTCTCAGGTATGACTTTTAGTTTGAAGTGCAAAATTTTTTGGCTTCCCTTAGCTTCTATTTCCTTCTCTATAGAATGGAAATGACAGTCATGATTTGTTGCTGTTGTTTTGTGAGGATTCATTGGTTGACATATTTGAATAGACTAACACATAGCAAAAGCTCACTAATAAGTAGCTCTTTGGGGTTATATTAGTGGAGCTGTGTTGCCTGAACCAACTGGAGGAAGATAGAATTTAATAAGTTTACCAAATCTACATGATGGTTTAACTTCTACTTGCTTGTTTAATTCTCCCAGCAAATCCACAAGAAAGGTCCAATTTCCCATTTGCGAATGAGGAAACTGAGGTTTGGAAATAGAGTCTCTTCCAAGGTCACATGGTTTGAACATGTCAGAGTTGGCATTTGGGTCCTAAAGATTACACTCCATTCCTTCAAGCACAGAGAAACCCTAAACTGGGACCTTGAGGAGCCACCAAACTAGAGAATCCACAGATATCGAACTCAGCCAGACAGGCCCAGGTGAGTGCCAGAGAGAGGGGCTCAGAGTTCTGGAATGTGCACATGTGCATCTCAGGATGCCAGTGACGGGTGAAGAGGAGGACTCTGGCAGCAGCTGTGACAGAGTTCAAGAGCTATGGCCGGGAAGCAGGAGCCAAGGATTGAGGTCCAGGAAAGCTGCAGAGCTGGCAGCAACCCACATGCCTTCACAAGCCAGGGAGGCCAAATGAATGTGCAAATTTACTGGAAACAACACAAAAATGGATAGAGGGGTCAGGCACCTGGAGGGGGGTGCATGCCTTGCACCTAAAGGCCTTTTTATTACAAAAACATAAAACAAAAAACTTAAAATACCATGATGTCAAAATAAGATATATCTGTGGAGAAATTTGATTCCTGGCTACTGGTTTATAACCTGAAAAGTAATGTAGCAGAAAATAGAAGCCTATGTTACAAATGACTTCTTAGTCCAAGCTATTTTTCTTAGAGCCTATTATTTGGCATTCATTTACTTTTTCATTAATCTACACTTTTACCCACCAGCGACATCCCTTGGTGTCTTTGGACCAGGCACTGTGCCCGGTTATTGAGACTCTGGAATGGAACAAGACACAGTCCATGTCATCAACAGAAAGTGCATCGTATTGATAAATTGTCACAGTGCATGGAGGCCTTAAAATAGTTCTCACAGTGCACATCCGAGCACACAGGACGGAGTAGGTAATCTGCCCCGAGTGATCACAGGAGGCTTCCAGAGATTTGAGACACCATTAAATTTATACCCATAAAGATTCTGCTTTCACTACAAGGGTGTGCATGAGATGGAGGGTGGTGGATGGAGGAGGGAAGATTAAGGAGAAACTGCTTTAGTCAATAGCTGAGAAGGATTTTATTGTATATGCCAAAGTCCCTGGCTTAAGGAATTTATTCCAGGCAGAGGGAACAGTGTGGGCAAAGCCAGGAAGCCCTAGGATGGGGGAGGGGTGTTCCTTATCCAGGCTGAGAGCCTCGGATGGAAGACTAGATGACAAAGGACTTCTATGACAAGAATGGAGGACATCTGGATTTTATCCTGCAGACATTTGAAGGATTTTAATTTGGACAATTCATGGAGGAGACGGATGGGATAAACAACAGGAGTGACCTATGTTCATTGTTCAGAAAATTCAAGAGAGAGGAAGGGTTAGGGTGGTGGTGGTTGAATTCTGTTAGGCAGTAGCACCACCAGAAAGGCCCCCAGTCACGCAAAACTTATACAAAATTTATTTGCATTTCTAACAAAATTTCAGGTGCTACTGGTGCTGTTGTTGCTGCTCAGGGTATGACATTTTGAGAACCACTGGCAGAGATAACTTGCAGGACTCTGCCTTGAGCAGGTGATGGTTTGAGTCCACTCTTCCAACAATCTCTGAAGGAAATTTGTAAGATGTTATCTTCTCAGAAGATCATCCTGTAGGTAAAGTTTCATTGGAACATATTTAAAAACTTCATTATTTCCTGGGGCCCTTTATAGATTTCTATTGTCCTCTGATTCCACTTTGCTGTGGGCTAGGCCACCCATGGCAAACACATTGGAGTGTTTGATATTGCAGCTGGTGCTGCTGAAAGCTGTGTTCTGAAAACGTGGTCCTAGGACCTCCACCAAAGATGAAGTCAGGTTAGACTTTCAGCAGATGAAGCTCTGAATCTATATTGTTAGCAGCCTCCTCAGATGATTCACATTCATCCTGAGAACCATTAGCATAGACATTTGGTTTTCAGGGAACAAAGGTTTTCTTCTCTCAAGAGATAACAATTTATATCACTTACATTTATAATGACCTGGCTTGGTATGACTACTCTATTTTCTCTTAACAAGCAATTATAGTAGATACGCATCTCAGTCCACAAACTCTGGTGCGTGCAAAATCAATTCTTCTTTCTTCCCTTCCTCCTTCCCTCCCTCCCTTCCTCCATTTCTTCCTCCCCCTGGTACATTAACCAATTGCAATGATCATCATGAGCTCCCATCCCTGCGGGAAAATGGGCTCTTGACTTTATTGTGCTATGGAAACTTCTGGAAGTCTGGGAAAGCCTAAGATTCCTTTTCATAATAATGTTTTTTTTAATGCATAATAGAAAATGTATGGAGGTACCAAGGAAATGCATGAATTTGGAATATTTCCTGAAAATTAAAAATCTATTTCCAATAGTAAAAAAGTAAACTCAATTTTATTAGAATATTGGCTATTCTTCTTTATGAATATATTAAAAATAAGACCTGGAGGTGTTTCTGATAATTGCTATAAATTTGTGGTGGTGAGCATACATGATATTTTGAGATACTTGCAACAACTCTGATGCCGTAGGAAAGGAGTGGTGATTTCTACTGGTGACAGACTCTCCTTTGCTGCTTGCTGTGCACCTCTTTTCATAATTGAAAGAAATAGTCATTATTAGTGGAAGTTGCTTGAAATGAAGCTGTGGTTTTTCTCCTTCTGAGTTTTAGACATGAGGTTGAATTCTAGTGTGTTGGAAACTTCATCCAGAAGTTCAAGGTCATCGTCTCCTTCCGCCGCACTGTGAAGGTCCTAGGGCTTATCTGTAGCCAGGGACTTTGTGTTGGATGTCCTCACTGTCCACTGTCACCTTTTCTGCCTGGCATTGACTGAGATGTTCACAAATCTCTCCTCAGATGTCAGTCAATGCAGGCTGCTGCTCCATCAAACTTAATTCTGTTTTGAAGCTCCCTTTAGGCCTGTGGCTGGTTCCCTCTATGTCTTGGTGCTGTTCTGGGGTACAGCACAGTTCTGCTGTTCCAGTGTCATGATGACTCATGTAGGGGGTACAGCACAGTTCTGCTGTTCCAGTGTCATGATGACTCATGTAGGGGGTACAGCACAGTTCTGCTGTTCCAGTGGCATGATGAGCCATGCAGGATGCTATCAGATATTCCAGACCCCTGTGCACTCACAGGCATGGTGTAGCGGCTGCTTCTCTGGGAACTTGCTACCTTCCGAGGTGACCCTCTGCTTGGGGATCCTACCAGCCTGGTTGAGTGTTCTGGCCATCCTCCCTCCTTGGCCCAGAAGTGCTGGTGGGTATGTGCAAGATGAAGGGCACCATCCTCAGCGTTCAGATAGCACTTGAACCCTGGCACACTCTCTTCACATCCTCGGATCCAAATTCCATTTTAATCTCGTACCAGGAGAGGGAAGAGTCTTTTCTTACTCATCAAATACCATTCTAAACATAGTCTCCACCGGTCCTTTCTAACACCTTTTTTCTTTCAAACACTTTTTGTTCTCCTCTTTCTATTCTAACGCAATTCCCTGAGATAATGATCCTTATGTTAGGGAAAAGACCAATGAATGATCAACCCCAGTGTTAGTTGGGTTACAGCTGAGCTGCTGTAACAAAGAGACCCCAGATCCACATGTGTGAAAGAAAGTGGCTGGCCTGCAGGGGTGACTGCTCTATGTGATCCTTCAAGTTGTCAGGTTTTCCCATAGTTCTTAATTCATTTATCCTTGGTGACCTCCTCTGTATGATTGAATCTTGGTCACTCTCAGCAGGGAGAGAGGAGAGAGGAAGTATAGATTTCATTTCAAGCCAAGGTACCAGAGTAGCTCCTGTGTTTTCCCCTCATATCCTGTCAGAGAGAACTCTGCTCCATGGTGGCTCCCAGGTGCAAGGGAGCCTGGGAATGTGGATCTTCCTAGGCCACCAGACGCTCAGTTCAACTCTTTTCTCTCTCTCTCAATTTCCTTTCTTTTAAATTTGTTCTAATTAGTTATACATGACAGTAGGATGCATTTTGACACATTGTACACAAATGGAGCCCAACTTCTCCTTCCTCTGGCTGTACATGGTGCAGAGTCACCAGTTAAATTCTTGTGGTTGGGAGTGCAGTCTTTAGATGCACAAAATGAGTGGGAATGGACTCGGAGGACCACTAGCAGCTGCCACCTTTCTTGACATATTTTCTTCCTATTTTCGACCAGCTACCTCAAGACTCCTAAGTCAGATATGAACCTGATGGTTTAGCTCAGATCACACGGTTTTCCTCAAAGCTTCAGCAGTATTATTCCAACCATGTTTTCTTGAAGATTGAGGAGATGCTTGGGAGAATACGTAAGCCATGTCCACCGTTAGTTTCAAGAAGCCTGGTGCGTGTCTTGACAGAAGTCTGAGTGCAGAGGGAAGAACTGAGGAGGCCTGTCCAGGGGCAGGCAGCTGGCCAGGCCTGGGAGGGAGGGCTTGCACATGGGGGCGGAGTAGGTGGGCAGCTGGTGGTGGAACATGCCCCTCACTTAACCATGCTAGTATGTTTGAGGAAGTCTCCTGTGTAACTCACACCAGCAAAAACTGTTTTCCCAAACTTAATGATATTTTTGGACCTGAGACACATTGATTTGGGGCACACAGTCGTTTTTAACATGAATGGGATAGCCAGTGTCTTCTCATGGTGCTCTAATGACCACACAGTCTGACACCTCCTCTGCCCAGGAGTGCGCCTGGGCGGCCCTGGAGAGTCTGGGGTGCTCCAGGGAGGGCAGCGGAGGATCTTTCAGAAGAAAGACAAGGCAGCCATGGAGCTTGGAGAAACCTTGTGCTTCCCAAGTAAGGGGGAGAATGCTGCTTCCCCATGAGGACTCCAGAACTCCAGGGAGCAAAGGCAGAGCAGATTCACTGCAGCACTGGGTGGAAACTTGGTAGCAAGGAGGGGACTGTTCCCTCCTGAGACTCTGTGGATAGGGAGTTTGCAGTAGCCAGAGCTCTTCCTTAAGTTGGTAGGAGTCTACTTAACATGGAGCTCTGGGTGCTTAGGCTAGGTGCAAAGCATCCCCTTCATAGTTACTACAAAAAGAGAAAAAAGGACTTCGACTTGCTAAACCCCATAATTGAACTTTGAAAATATTTAATTTATACTAAACAATGTGGTCCCCCTCCGCAATTCTAATCTACATGGCTTCATAATTTTGCATTAGTAAAGCAAGGTCAGCAATACAAGGTGAGACAATATCCGGTGATAATTATAACTGAAACTAGAGGAAGACTAAAAAACACTCTTTCCTCTTTGGGACTCTCACGATATTATGCATTTTTTATTTAGTCCATTGTCTTCACCCTTTTTATTATAAATTATTGTTCTTAAATTGTTAAAACTGAAAGATATCTCCAGATTAATTAGTTATAATTGGGAAGTATACAGCCCAGAGAGGTTAAGTGGTCTTCCTGAAATCACAACTTCTTTTTCCCTGTTAGTATACCTCTCCACACTGTGCCATGTGTGGCCCAGTGCCTCGTTCAGTGATGGTGCACTTTGAATCAGCTGAAATTAGCTAAATAGATTCTTATTTCTGAGAGATGAATTTTACATTGGAAAGTAAGTGGGACTAAATTCTTGTGAGAAGCTATACTTAAATTTAAAGACCCATTTTTATGTAAGAATATAGGACTTGGATGCATCTTTTATTGGGTAATTTCAAACAAAAATTGCATTTAGCAAACACTTATGTGGTTCTTAACATGTGCCATCCATCGTTCCCAGTGATCTACAAATTCAACTCCTCTGGGCTTCCCTAGAGGCCCAGGAGTTAGGGTGTGTTATCCTCAGTTCCCAGATGAGGGAAGGAAGGCACAGAGAAGTGAAGGACTTCCTTCAGCTCACACAGCAATGACAGAGCTGGGATTCCAACCTCATCTGCCCGGCTGAAACCAGGAGCAGACTGCAGAGCTCTGAGCAGTTGTCCCTCCATTTTCCCTCTCTCTCGTCTTCTCTCCTTGCCACTGTGCAAGGCTGGCTTTGTGCAGCCAGGTCACAGTAGCCACATGAGGCTTCAGGAAGCCCAGAGTGGCCCAGCCACATCTTCAAGGGCTGATCCGCACAGGACCCACCACAACCTAGCCTGACGCCACTGACGAGGGCCTGGGACGCTTGCCCTGCAGAATTCTGGGGCAGAGTCACAGAGATGGAGACTTGTGTGGCTTTGCTGACACAGCTTACCATGCTGAAGAGGCTGCTGAGTGGTTCTTTCTGCCTTTTGCTGTGGTTGTCATTCATTCCGGGGAGAGTGGGGGGACTGCCTGTGTTCGATCCATGTCCTTGAATAACTTTTCGAAGAGTTGAGCAAAATACAGAATTGTTGAAGTTATCCTTTAGCCTTGCCAGAGAACAGAGCAGTGAGTGGAATGGGCTGCCATGAAAGGAAGAGTGCTCATTTCCAAAGCTTTTGCTGAAATGATTGCTTTACTCAAATTCCAGATTTTCTCTGTAAGATATAAAAGTAGCCAGAGAGTCTTGGTTCAGCCTGAGCCTGTTCTAACTTAATGACATGTGAGGATTCAACAGTAGAAAACTGAGGGAGATTTTATACCTCAACTGTAATCTAGAAGTGGTATTTAGTGGGATAGCAGAACATAGATTGAGAATAATTTGTGGTTATATCAAAACTTAAAAAAAAAATCTTTGAAATGTTCTCTGCCATGATTGCTATGTTATGCCAACATTCAAAATTCTTCCTTTAGCCATTTTGAACTGTTAGGCCTCTTTGATTTGGCCAATGTAGAGAAAGAGATTCCTTATTAATGAACCATAATTTTTCAGGCAAATTCCTATCTTGGGGCAGACTGCCCGTCATCTGCCTTGTTGTTTCACTGAGATTCAATAAAGGGAGCATCTTTTCTGTTATAAAAAGGCAATTCCATTTTTAAAGGCTGAATGATTGTATACAGTTTAAATCAACCCTGAAATAATATTGGAAGCAGATCAGATTCTGAATTTAAAAATGGATATCTTGGGAGATATTCAACAGTTGGATGACAAAAGCCACCCTCCTGGGATTTACAGCCTGAAAGACTTTCATTCAATTTAGAAACAAATTAAATGGAAAGACTGGAGCACAAAGTGCAGCTCCAAACAATACGTGGGGCTCAGATGCTCACTGTACATTTTTCAAGATCAAAATACATATTGAATTCCAATGAGGTACCTGATGCCATGTTGTAGCATGTTGTATGGTGGGGGTGAGAGGTAGTTCTGACCTCAAGAAGTTTATAAATTAAATTAGATTAATTTAATGGACTATCATGGTTTCTAATCTTTTGGGATTATGGACTCTGGATGGGTTAGTAGTAGATTCAGCTGGAACCGACAGAAAACTACAATTGACTATGCCTTAAACAAGTGGTTATTTATTTCTCCTTTTTGGAAACTAGGAAATTGGTAACTCCAGTGTCACCTCCAGTGATCATGAGGGATGTAGCCTGTGGTGGGTCTGACAGTCATTGACATGAAATTGTTTCTCGTTAACACTGAAATTCTTGGAGATCTTCCCCATATGTGCATCTTGCTATATGAAGTTCGCGATGAATGGATTGAACAATGCACCTGATTCAATCACAAGGGCCATTTATAACGAATGGGTCAAGGAACAGGACAGATTGACCCTAGGATAAAGAAAGGAGAAGCTTCACTAAGCCAATGTTGCCTGGAATGTCATCTCCACCCTCACGCCCTGACCCCAGAGACACTAGTGTGGGTCAGCAGTTTGAGTCAACAGTTTGAGTTGTGGTTGTTTTCACTACCTGAGAGTAAGTTTGGCAGTAATCATTATTCATCAAGTCCAAGTGCAATGCACAAATGTTCCATGTACATATTCAGGGGAGAAGAATGCAGATTCTATGTGCAGAAGGGTGGCCAATTAACTTTGGTACTTAAAATGATCAGAACAGAGCTCAGCTAAGGTCATAGGTCTGTTCAAAACGTCTCCCAAGTCCTTGATTATTCAACACTTAAAGTCTAGGAGTTCTATTACATTTGAAAAAGTTATCAGCAAGCTGGGTACAGTGGTGCCTGTCTGTAATCCCAGCAGCTTGGGAGGCAGAGGCAAGATCGCAAGTTCAAAGCCAGACTCAGCAACTTAGTGAGGCTGTAACCGTTATACTGGGGATGTGGCTCAGTGGTAAAGTGCCCCTGAATTTAATCCCCAGCCCTGTCTCCCCCTGCCAAAAAAAAAAATTATCAGTAAAATGTTGTACAACTTATGTACAAATGATGAGCAAGCATGCTTAGGTTTAGAAAGGCTTCCATCATGATGATACATCAAGTGTCCTGTGGAAATTAAATGGAAGATACCCAGTACACACACTTCTGTATTTATTTAAATTGGTCAGCCAGTGTGGGGAATTAATTTAATTATTCTCTCCAATTCATGTCATATGAACTCATACCATACAAGATTTCATTCTCAATTTAGTTTTATATTCTCTTGTCCCCATCTTAGACCTCTCCTACACTGTGTGGAAGCCTGTGGGGGAGAGAGAGCCCTATAGGCATCGACACTAACACATTTGGTACGTGTTCTCCAGTAGGTCTCTCTCCTTGTAAAATGTGTGGGGTTGTTTTGTGTGAATCTGCATTTTAAATGACTAGAGATAGCACTCTGTAGATCTCCCTTAAATGTTTGGAGATGCCACACCAGGTTTTATTTCCACACATGTTTCTGTCCTTTGCCTCTCACTGCTGCCTGGGATGTCACAGCATGCACCCACATCACTTTACTGATTCCTTCCCTGATGACAGATCTCTTGAGTTGCTCCAGATCCCCCCATGCTTCCAATAGTGCTTTGGGTAGTGACCTCACCTACTGTACAGGAAATGTAAGTAATGTCTCTCAAAACAAAAGCTTCAAGCCCCTCTGGGCTATTAGTTTTGATCATTTTCCTTAGAAGCTGCTCAGTGCTTTTTAGGGATTTTCAGAGATGGAGCCATAAAACCTGCTGGAACATCAACAAAGCTTCTGCCACAGTAGTTTGCAACAGGGGATGATTTTGTTCTGCTCAGGTGAAGGGACATTAAGCAATATCTGGAAGCATTTTTGATAATCATGTCTGGGGAGAGTGTACCTGGCAATTGGTCTGAGGCTGGGGACACTTCCAAAAATCCCTCCATGCAGGATAGCCCCAGCCTCAACAAAGAATTATTGAATCTAAAATGTCAATGGTACTAGGGTTGAGAGACCTTGTTATATCAGAATTATTTTAGGTCTGTAAATGAATGTCCTTTGAGGTTTTTATTACATTGTTTGAGTTTTTTTTTTTTTTTTGGTGCTGGAGATTTAACTCAGGGGCACTCAATGAGATTTAACTCACTGAGCCACATCCCCAGCCCTATTTTGTGTTTTATGTAGAGACAGAGTCTCACTGAGTTGCTTAGCACCTCGCCATTACTAAAGCTGGCTTTGAACTCGCGATTCTCCTGTCTCAGCCTCCCTAAGTGCTGGGATTACACATTGTTTGAGTTTTGATGTGGTTTGCTTCTCTGGCTTCTGCTTCCTTTTTCTCTGCATTTACACTGCCATTTCTTTCCTCACTTGTCCTGCTGTATTTATCAGCTTCTGTCTTCTGATCTAGCTTGCTTCTCTAACTGTGGTCACCTGTTTTGTCCATCGCATACTTGCAGATGTCCTACCTAGTTTATTGACTTGACTTTCCACTGCAATTCTTGCTACTCTTTGATATAAGAAAGCAACCTTTCTTGATTTAAATCAACAATTTGCCATCTTGATTTTTTTTTTTTTTCCAGAACTGGGGATTCAACCCAGGAGTGCTCAACCACTGAGCTACATCTCCAGCACTTTTTATATTTTTGTTTGGAGACAGGGTCTTGTTAAGTTGCTTAGGGCCTTGCTAAGTTGTTTGACTGGTCTTGAAATTGGGATTCTCCTGCCTCAGCCTCTCAAGTCACTGGGCATGCACTACCATGCCCAGATAAATCTCTACTCTCTACTTCTGCTATTCTAATAGAAGCTCAAATTTTATTCCAGATGCAATAAGTGAATTATTAAATACTCAGGCCTCCTTTTCAGTCACAAGGGACATATAAGCAGTAATTGTGGATGAGTCCTCCAGATGCCCCTTAAGAAGCAGAATAAATTCTTCATCTCTTCTTCCTTGCTTCTTCATGGAATGTGGACATCAATATTGGAACTCCACCAGCCAATCTGGATAATGTGGAAACCTTGATGGTGGAAATAAATGGTAAGAATAGTGGAGTGGAGAGATAGAGTTTGTGTCTACAGTGATTGTGCAATTCCACACCTGCCTGGTTCTCATTTCAAGACTCATTTTACATGAGAGGGAGAAGTAATACTCTATCTTATTTAATTATAGTATCAGCATAACTCAGGTGACTCCCCCCTACATAGAAGGAGGTGCTTTGTGCTGGCAAAATGACGTTTTGGGGCATAGACAATTAAATGTAGTAATCCTAGACCATGTGGGAATCATAAAACTGCATTCTGCTCTGCAAAGACCTCCAGCCATCTGCCATTTTTCCCAGGAGACAGCGTTTGAGCTAACCTGCCTTTGCTACTCAGAATTCATACCATTATAAACTGTAAACATGAGCTGTCCACCATACAACCATCTTTTTTTTTAGCAATATATCATTTTAGACAGCATTATCAATGTATACACGATGATGTCAGGTATTTTATATGGATGAATATTAGCAAGAATCAATGCCACATGGTCTGAAAAAGACACTGATCTTGAAAACTGGAGAAAACACCCAATTTCCAAGTTGACCAAGAAAATTTGTCAAGAATCATTATTGGTTTTAAAAGATCATTCCAGGGTAAGACCTTTTCTGTTTCTTTAGATGCCATCCTAAATTCGTTTGCATTATATTTGAAACTTCAGGAACAGGTGGGCTTTATTTAAGGAGGCCAAAATGCCGGTGTTCAGGAGACCCGGGCCAACAGATGCGCTGTGTCTTTCATTAAAGGCTTACTGAGTGATTGATGTGTTAATATTGCAAGATTTTCATCAGCTGTCTCCATTCTGTCCTAGCAAAAGACATACATGATGAAGCATGTATTATGGCGTGTTACTGCATCTATATCTGTTCCTTTCACATTGAAAGAAAGTTGTGCCGTTGTTGTTGAGGTCCCAGAGGGCCAATATGATGGTGACTCTATGCTTTTCCTCAATCATGATATTATGATATATTATTATACATTATATATAATATATAATGTTTATTATATATATAATGTTATAGTATACATCATAATATATAATATATGGTATATTAATATATAATAATATATCACAATATTATAATAGTATATTTCCTTGATCATATTATTTTTATAAGGCCAGTTTAATAATAGTGTTATCAGTAGGCTTTTCATCCAGAGCTATCAGTTAGTATTTTGATGAGATGACTAACATAGCAAAATATTATTTCACACAGCACTAACAATAGATACCCAATAGGACAATAGTTGGCACAAGGACATTTCAGAAAACATGAGATGTTGGTGACAATAATCCTTCTTAGGACCTTACAATTGCTTTTATGAAATCAACTTTGTAGATGTGGAAATAACAATTTCCCCCCATTGGGGCAGCGATCCAGTCATCATGTAAAGATTATGCCAGGTCAAGGAATCGAGGAGCTGTAGGAACTAGAGGAGGGTAGGAATCACTGCCTTAGTCCTTGGGAATTTCTAGGCTACAGTCTAGAGCCTCAGGAATGACTTCACATTTCTTTTTGCACCTAAACTACTGGTACAGGCTCCAGGCTTGGAGCATATGCTTAAGGGGACATCTGAGTGAGTTAGTGCCCAGTTACCAGCATTTGCCCATGGAAGCTTTATGCTTCCTGACCAGTGTTCAGCATTGATTTTATTTATTTTACAGATACTGACATCTGGCCAAGGGTATGAGAGTAATTAGTTAATTCCTGGGACTGTGCTTAAAGGTGGTGAATGTCAGTATAACTGACACTCTACCAGGGAATACAGGTACATATTTACATTTTGCTTGGAGGGATGATCTTAAATCTTTGAACCTTTTAAGATAAACTTATTCTTCAAGATTTTTATTAAGATTTCTTTGACTCTCGAGTTGTTTTTGTCCTTCCTAATATCTCCAAGTGTTTGGGGGTCTTAGTTTTCCTTGAGTCACTTTAGTTTTGTCCCTTTTAGGTTGTGAATTTCGTGTCTGGTGTCCAACGCAACCCACAGCTAGTGAGTTGGCAGGCCACGCAGGGGTCTTGTTCTCAGGGACTTTGCATTGTGATCAGGCAGGCAGTGGCTACAGAGTGGGGAGTCATTTTCCCTGGTAGAGCAAAGACACTTTCAGGCAGGAAAGGTCATATCACACTTGAGTCAAGATTTGAAAGATGGAATAGCACTCAAGGGCTGGAGGTAAGGAGAGGTGGTGGGAGTCCACGATGTTATCTTGAGGCCCCAGCTCTGGAGAGAGCATGGGAGACACAGGTAGGAGGCTGCTTAGCTGGAAGTGTGCCATGCCAAGGTGTTTGGGTTGTACTCTGTGGGCATCAGGAGCATCCCCGTGGAAGGCTTTGGAGCACAGACATAGCACAGCTGGATTTGCAGGTGGTGTTACTGTAATGGGTTCTCTGCTCCCTGGCGGTGGCCTTCCTCTTTGCTGGAGCTTGTTACTGATGTGGGGATTAAACATGGTTCTGTGCATCTGTGAACTGTCCAACACAGGCACATTCACTGTGAAGTAAGCAAGCACCCTATCTGTCAAGTCATCATTTCCTCCCCAGTTCAAGGAAATCATCTCCTTCGCCTTCAGATCTCTGAGTGTTTGGCTATTCCAAGCCACAGAGGGCAGCTTTGGAACTCTGAGCTTCATTCCTTCCAGCATGACTCCCAGCTTTCCTGTGGAAGTGAATCACAGACCACAGAAAAGAAATATCTCATCCAACCCACAGGCTACTTATTACGTGTGACACTGGCCTTAGCCAAGCTTCTAGGATGTGCCCAATCAAAATAGTCCTTTTCCTTAAAGAACTTAGGTACCCAAAACAGAAGCCTCTTACCACTTCTCTCCTTTATGATGTCATGGAAATAAGGTCACCTGCCCCATACTATCACAGTTAAAGTTCTAAAAAGCTCTCAGTAGAGACTCTCTTTTGTTCTCAGAAATAATGCTCTTACAAATATGGTGAAAATGCTCTCTTATAATTTATTTAAGATGTCATAAAATTTCTGTCAACTCTGCCCTTTTAAACCACAGCCTCAAATTCTAAATTGGACCACTGAGCAGCAATTATCTTAAATTTTTTTTAATCATTTGGTCATAAGTAACCTTTCCCTAAACAGTCTAATACCAAAAGAACTTTCCTTCAAAGGAAATGTTCTAACCTTTCATTTCTATTATTTTTTTCCCAGGGCAGTTGAAACTATCTGAAACGTACACAAGATTTGTAAAATGGAAATAAAATTACTTAGTAAGTCTTTAAACTCATACTGAGTTTCTAAAGTCATGATTCTCCTCCAGGACTGGCCTGAGGCAAAACAATATTTTAAGAAATATTTGCACATACCAACGTTTGCAAAATCTCTCTTTCAACATCTATTTTCAGATTTTATTCCCAAGTGGGACTATAGAGTCATGTATTACCTCTTGCAGGTAATACATTTACATTTTGAAATTAATTGCAATATCATAGGGCCTACATTTACCCTGGCCAAGGCCTGGATGGAAATAGGGTTGAGTGAATTCTGCCTCTCTTTAACAAATACCAGTATGTATCCCTTAACTAAGAAAGGGAGTGGGAAATCTGTACCTGTATTTGCAAACTGCCTTTGGACTTATGTAGTCATTGCAGATGGACCTGGGAGTCAGGGGCCTGACGTCAGTGATCTCACGAGTACAGATGTCTGTGATTATTTGATTCTGTTTACTTCTCCCACTGTATGTTTTATGAGGGGTGGGGGTCTGTTTTTTTTCTCATTGTTATATTTTTATATGTAACATCGTGTGCAAAAATGTAAACCAGGATTTGTGGGGAGAATAAAAAGCTCTAGCAGATATTCACACACTGTGTAGAGGGCAGAAGGTGAGTTTCAGAGACGACAGGAACCAAAGCAAAATAATGATTTACTAATGATACATGCAGTCTCATTTCATTTAAAGTTTCCAAGATTTGATTTCCTGATATAAAATGGAGGACAATAATACCTACCCATGGGGTTATAAGAATAATAAAGAATATGAAGACAACAGGTAGCACAGGGCTTGTCATATGAGGAATTCAATAAATATTGGCTCTCTTTATCCTGTGGAACTGTCTTGGGGATGGTTCCAGGTGGGAAGGAGAGGCCTCCCCAGCATTGGTGCATCAGGGAGCACAGAAGCCTCTTTACATGGGGCTCTTCGATGGAGGGAGGATCTGGGTAGAAGATATCAAACTGCTGACTCACACTTGGGCACATACTAGCAGTGATGTGTTGAGTGACTGGTTCTTCAGACCTGTTTGAACCTTCATTTGACCTGTGCCCAACAAGTCTGGTAATGGGGGCAGGGACATAGATGTAACTGATGAGCATTTTCACTGAAAGCCCTGTGTAGGGAATATTAATAGCCTTGTAGCTTTGTTTCGGGAATGAATCTAACAGGAGAGACATGAGGGAAGGGAGAGACTGACTGACTTCACTCTAATGCAAGAGAGCCAAGTCCAAGTCTGGAGTCTTGAGTGCTCTGGTGTCTAGGTGTGCTGGGGAAGAAGATGCCCAGTGACTACTCAGGTGGTGTCCTCCTGCTGTGACAACACTCAGCACCCAGCAGATGTCTGGCAAGAAGAAGCACTTCAGAATTGGTGTCTGAGTGGAAGTGAACGTTTTTCTGAGCATGTCTCCCAGGGCTTCAGTTCCTTTTCAGAGGGACAGAGTCCAACCTGAGCAGAAAAGGGCAAGAGACACAGTGATCTGGAAGATTCTTGTGAACACAGCTTCATTGGGGCTGGAGAGTCTGGGGCTCTATAAGTGGCTGGCATTTTTATTATCAATTTAGCAAAGTTTTGAGTAAAGAGAGTGGACTTCTAACCAGGAGTTCCACCTGGAGCAACTTGATTCTACTACTTACCAGATATATAAATATTATCCCCTCTCAGGTTAACTTCCTCATACGTAAGGTGGTGATCATATATTTCCTCACAGCATGATTTTAAAATATCAAATGAGATAAAGTATACCTAGAGGACAGTGAGCATGTTAAACTGAGTTGCTTGGGCAACAGGATTCATGGAACTTGGCCAGCTTCACCATCAACTAGCTGTGTTCACTTTGGTAAGTCTTTAATAATTGCTGGCTCACTAGATTTTACCTTCATTCAACCTGTAGCGCTTACTGATCCATTTCCATCTTGCTCAGGGAGCCAAATGTCTTCACTTTCTATCACTGTTTGGAAATTCATTGGTAATAGGTATTAGTGATTATGTGACAGCAGCTTTATTGCTGGGGCAGCATTTAGGGTGAGCCCTTGATGGTCCCAGGAGGAGGGGATTCTACTGGACTTTGACTACTTAAAACCTGTAAGGCTATTTTCTAATAGATTTTCTTTTCCTTAGAAAATCTGGCTTCATTATTGCTATAGTAACCTTGTGATTTTGGTTCAGCCATTTATACTCTTTTGGGCCATTCTTCTAATTTATAAAATGGAAGATATTGGTGTATAGAAGATAAGTTAAAATTTAAAAAAGTGGTGGCTCAGTGTTAAGGGTGATCATTTGTGAAGAGAATTGAGTTGGTTTACCCTGAGATACAGCCTCAGCTTTAGCAAAAGCTAAGCTTATAATAGTGTAAGTTATTAGAAATAAATTGGTACCCAGTATTATTTTTCTTTGTTCTATGTTCTTTCTAAAGAAGCAAGAGTATTTAATTGGGTTTCTTTCCAAGGTCTGAGCACTCCTTGCCAGCAAAGAAAATTAACAGACTTTTGTGGAAGAAAGGGAAGAGTTTCAGGTATGCTGGAGATGATTCAAAGAGAGGAGGGATGTCTGGTGGTGCTGTGTTCTCAGGGGGGAATTGTCCCACCCAAGAGGTTGGTTCCCAAGAGGAGGAAAACAGTGGGTTGCAGGTGCCCCATTGAAGACATGCTGGGGTGCAGGATGCAGGATCTTGAGGGAATGAATGCCTGTGTGGGTGAGCAGAAGGCTGGTCCCCAGGCTCAGTGAAGTTGTCCCCTGTGAAGCTTGGTGGAGAGACCATGGAGTCACAGTCCTCAAAAAGGTTTCACGTCGGCATGGTGAGTGAGAATCCTCATCCACATGATGGGCTGATACTGGATCCATGGTTCTAATCCTAGCTTTCCAAGGTCTTAGTGAAGTTGATTTGAGAATGAGAAAACCATGGATAGTTATGGTATTGAGCAAGTTGTTGACTTAGCCAAGAGAGGCAGGATTTCAGTCAAGTTATTAAAAATGAAGTAATGTCAAATGCCATACACATTAATGGCTGTTGAGCAATTTACACATTACAGTCTAACTCATCCTGGATAAAGAAATGCTCCTTCTGGAAGTCGTTCCCGTGCTTAAATGGACTCCACTCATAAACACTTTATTATTCTGACGATGAGAAAGTTTTCTTAAAATCAGAAACATAAAACAAGCAAAAAAATCAAGTCAGTGTATTAAAAATTCAGAAACAAGCTAAAGAGTGTGAGTAGGTGTGACATTTTAATGTCACAGAATTCAGTGCCAGCGCTACTAAACTATACAGTGTGCCTCTAAATCATGCAGGGATTTTATTAAAATATAGATTCTGTTGTGTGAGCTGGGACTGGATCCTGAGACCCTGTGTTTCTGACCATTGCCCAGGTGATGCTGAGATCACAGCACCACAGATATCACCTGGAGTGGGGTGTGCTACCCAACAGCATAAAGGGACCCACAGCCACACTTGTCAACATGAATAAGCCTCAAACATATAAGATGGAACCTTACAGAAGGATTTGTAGGGCATGATGCAATATATATATATATATAAATTTAAATAATGAAAACCTATGCTGTATATTATTTATAGATGGATGACACATATATACATAAGATATTTAAAAAACAAGCATAGGAATGAAAACCATTAAATTCCTAATAGTGGCTAATTTGGAGGAAGGTGAAGAGGAAAGAGTTTGAGACTGCACAAGGCCCTTTGAATAATCTGCAATGATTATTTCTTAAAATGGGTGGTAGGCACAGAAGTGTTCATATTTTTCCTATATTTGTATATCAATAGTAGAACTAAAAAGTTGTGTATATGTGTAAGAGTTAATTCAGAAAACCAAAAGAGGTTCTGTATAAAAATTGGGATATCTTTCCTTGCTATCTTTTATTTTTTTATTTGAAAAAGAGATTTTACTCTTTGGTAATTTGGAAGATAGTAAAAAGAGAGTCAATAGTGTTATATTTGCAAAAAGAAAATAAATTTTATTTAATAAGAAATATGACATTTTCCTAAGTGTCTTTTGCAGAGATTTTTGCTTTTTTTATGACAGATAATTCTACACATACTTAATTGTTAACATTTAAAATTTGCCAAAGAATAAATCTTGCCATTCAGGTAAAAGAAGAGCTCATAACATATTGTCAAAGTATGTTATTCAAAAACCTCATATTTTGTTATTAGTCATCTGTGGTATTGCTGTATTTACCAGGAAACATATTATTCTGTTTAGTTTTTCTATTTCTGTTTAAAATTAGTTTATTTATTTTTTTATTTATTTTTAAAAATTTATTTATTTTTTCCTAGTTTTATGAATGATGTGTTTGCCCTTCTAATAAGCAAAAAGTGTTTCTAAAAGCTGTCTCATAAACCCTGTCTCTAAACAAAACGCAAAATAGGGCTGAGGATGTGGCTCAGTGGTTGAGTACCCCTGAGTTCAATTCCCAGTACCAAAAAAGAAAAAAAGAAAAAAAAAGCTGTCTTATATAACTCTGAGGAGAATGTGCATTTCAAATACTTGCATTTGTTACTGGTCCTAGTATAAATTGAAACAATCTGGAACACTACTTGACCATATGTACCAAGAGTTCTAAAAAGGCTTATATTATTTACTGAAGAATCTCTTTCGAGCATGTATGTTATCTGGAATTCAGAAGAATATTCACAAATATTTTCATCACAATATTATACAGAATGGTAAAATTTTTGGAATAACCTGCATTGCTTTGGAACTACAGGAAGAAGATGCAAAGATGAGATAATACATTTACAAAATTTACTGGAGAAAACTTGTGTGAAGATAAAGGAGAGCAGGAGTTTGCTAAGACCCTCCAGACTAAGATGCAGGTCTGTTCACCAGCAAAAAGAGAGAAGGAAGGAAGGACTGGTGAGGTGGAGTCTCAGATTGCCTGGCAGTTGTAAGAGTCCTGCTTTGTATAGAGGTTGTAGGAGTTCTGCTTTGGCTAGAAATATCCCAGCTCTTGTGCCCAGTCTGTATTCAGGGGTTGGCTGCTCAGGGGAAGTGAGGCTGGTGTGTGGAGAATTAAAGAAGTTATAGTTGGGCTGTCAGTCAACCAAGCTTCCTGCTGCAGACACTCTTGCTGGAAATCTGAGCAGGGCACCCCGGGAAAGCCACACAACCCATATGTGCACAAGAGAATTTCAAGGTGTGTGTTAGAGTAAACTTCATGATGTGACTGTTAACTTTCATGACATAATTCCTGTTCATATCAAAGGTCCATGGGGGGCATTTGGGAAGTAGCTTTGTGTATTGCAATTCAATCATGTGGGTTCTTTCCTTCTTCTAGGATTCCTAAGTCTTCAGCTTAATTCTCTGTATCTAGCAGAGAGCAGGAAGAGAGAGCACAGGAACCATGTGGAGGATTTGGGGGCACAGGCTCAGAAGTGACACATAGCATTGCCATCTATGGTCCATTGACTAGAATGTAGTTAATTTAACTTCAACGGCACCTGGAATTGAAGACAAGCAATGGATACTCAGACCAACAATATCCAGTCATATCTGGGATATAGTCATCCAGTGGTATATTCTGCAGAGACAAGTATTTTTGGGATGGGTGAGTACTGGGGATGAACCCAGGTACATTTAACCACTGAGACACATCCTTAGCCCTTTTTCTTTGAGACAAGGTTTCTCCAAATTGCTTAGGATCCTGCTAAATTGCTGAGGCTGGCCTTGAACTTGTGATCATCTTGCCTCAGCTTCTGTAGTCACTGGAGTTACAAGCATGTGTCACCATGCCCAGCATTTACAAATATTTTTAACTTAATTAATTGTGGTTCTGGAGATTGAACCCAGGGCTTTGCTCATGCAGGACAAGACCCAATCATTGAGCTACACTCCTAGCGTAAAACTCATTTTTAATTGTATTACAACATATGGATAAATAAGACCTTAAGTTTATACCAATAAAACATAAATAATTATAAAAATATTTATGAAGCTACATATAAATATGTGCATATAAAATTATAATTATATATATGCTGATAAAGCACAACTTTAAAACATAACTGATTATCTATGCAGAGAAATAAGAAAGAAATATTCCAAAATATTAGAATGATTGACTTAGAATGTGTCATCATGAAAAAAATTTTTAAAGTTTTTATTTGATTGTTTTTTTGAAATAGAATGTTGTTGGTAAAGTATTTTTTAAAACTTAAAAAACAAACCGTTTGAACCATTAGTTATTTTCTAATCTTATTCTATGTATTCTATAAATTGCTGTTTTACATTTTGTCCACAGAATCTATAAGTGAAAATGTGACAGAAGTAACTCCAAGCTGCTATATTAATTACTAAAGATGTACATAAAAATGGAAAAGAGGAACCTGGGTTAAAGGAAACAAGAATATTACAGCAAAAGAGATAACGTGTAAAGGAAAATACCCTGCAGACACTTAATGTAGAAATTTAGCAGAACCTGAAGTTTAAATTTCAGGATGTAATATTGGTTATTTTTTAAACAACAAATTTTATGTCATTTTAAAATTCAAAATGGTATCATTGATTTTTGTATCTATAATTCTTCAAATTGAATAAATTTTATACTGCTAACATGGACTCATTCTGAGCACAGGCCTCTGAAGCACCAAGACATGGATGCTCTGCTCTTCTCCCTGCTGCCTTTGTTCCAGGGAACGGCGGCTGGTACCCACTAGTAATGTTCTGGCCTTCTCTAATGCCACAGTCTCTCCCTGTAGTTAGTGCAATTTAACTAAATCACAGCTTGAATGTCAGCCACTACTACAAACGTTAAGCCCTCCTGATTAGCTGGGATGCCTGCCACTCATCTACTTTAAAACTCATACTTTAAAAGAAAGCAAAACAATACACGTCTGCACAACCTTACAAAATGTAGCAGTTCACATTTTAGAGTAAAACATTTTTTTTTGTTTAAAAATATTTATGAAGCTACATATAAATATGTGCATATGTAGATTTAGTTTTTTTCAAAACCAGCTGCCATTTCCCAAGTAAATTATTCAGACTCTAGGGTTCTCCTTTCTATGGTGAGGTTTGCTTCTCTGCATTGGCTTCAATCTTGATGTCCAGATGGGACTAAAACCCACTCAACTCTGCTTCTGATTGGCTTAAGATTGCTGTAGCAGCTGGAGGGGCTCTCTGGGGAACTTTCTGGGGTGATTTCTGCCCCTCAAATGAAGAGACTCAGTTATTCTCAAACCTGAATCTCTAAATTTTAATTTCCCTTATGTAAATACTAGCAGCAAGCTGGCATAGAATTTTCACCACTGCTATTTATTAAATAAAGCCTCACCACAATCATCCCTCGCTGAGCCAGTTTTGTGCTGATTACTAAACTGGACTCTAACTTAGAATGCCTTTTAAGTAAATTATAGATGACCCAGTTGCCATATATAATGATATATATATATATAATATGCCATATATATAATCAAATAGCCATATATAATGCACCTGCTTCATAATATGCTGGTCTGATTTCAATGTAATTAAAAAGAACGTATTCTAGATTTCCTCAGAAGATGTAGAAATACCAAAAAAGGCTAAAAGTTATTTATTCTGGAATTAACCTGTATATCATCATGGAACCTAGGTCTAGTCACTCTTGGATGGTTGTTCTTAGTCTTTGGAGCCCAGATGATGATGAATAGCTGTGTTGGGTGCAGTTACATGTAAACATGGTGCATTTGTGAGATTGGCACATCCATGATTTGTTAATATTGGACTTTGGATGTCCACCATAACTCAGCCAATTGCTACCCACATATCCAAACATGGATATTAGGTGAGTAATTGCTGATGGCTCTTGAATATGTCTAACTCTTTGCCACCTCTCACTTTTAGTAGCTCCTTCATTTATTATTTATCGTTCAATTCAAAGGCCTACACACTCAATATAGAACTTCACAGATGATGATGTAGAAGTAGTCTATTTTTTTTTTCTTGGATTGCAGGTAAAGGATATGTCTACTAACACCACAGAAATAAAGTTTTTCAGATTCATTAAATAGTTGAATTAGATCTTATCAGCATCCAGGATTGTTAGCATGATGGAATTAATAACGTCTCATTTCAGATTATTTTCTTTGATCGATTGCTGACTCTTGGCATTTCTTTTTGAGCATAATCAAGTAACACCAGGCATAGACCACATATAAGTCTCACCTTTAAATAAATGCTGATTATTTGGTTTTTCACCAAATGATGTCTTTGTTTCAGTCAACTTTTACATCACCCTGACCAAAATGCCAGCCAAGAACAATTTAGAGGGGAAAATGTTTATTGGGGGCTCATGTTTTAGAGGTCTCAGTCCATAGATGGTAACTGCATGGCTCTGGACCCAAGGTGAGGCAACACCTCAGGGGGGAAAGGCCCAGTGGAGGAAAGCTGCTCAGCTCATGGAAAGGTCAAGAAGCAGACTGAGAGCAAGAAGGAAGGGGCCACAAAGAAAATGCACCCTTCCCAGGGACCTGCCTTTTCAGCCATATCCTACCTGCCTACAACTACTACCTGTCAGTCCATTCAAACTAGGATGGACCAATTAGGATACAGTTCTCATAATCATTTTTTCTCTAAATATTCCTGTATTTACAGGAACTTTTGGGTGACACCCTGTATCCGTAACACTCTTATGTGAATCTTCTTGCCTTTAGGAATTCTATAAGCAGTTTTCATATTTACTTTAAATGCTAATTCATGTCCTTTATTTACAGTGATACTTTTTATTTCAGTGGTATTTATCCTTCATATTTACCTATGTGTTGGAATGATTGCTGCTTTGGGTACTGGATCCCTCTAACATTTAGGGGGACGTACAGCATTTACTGCTTTCTTCCTTCCCATGAGTCTGAGTCCAGTCAGACTCAGTGCAGAGGGAAGACAGACATGCCATTTGCACTGTGTACAGTGAGCAGGATGCAATAGCAATATTTTGGGGAAGGTTGCTCCCAAGAGGTGTAGCTTCCCTCATGACCTTCTTCTTCACTCTTGGGTTTACCTATCAACTGCCTGGGAGAATAATTGCAGAGGTCTGAGTAAATTTTCATAAACTGAATTGTAGTAAACTCTTTGAAGTTGAAAAGTATTTTACAATTGCTAATTATAATTTATTAAAATATGTCTACTCTTTTATTATGTGAAATCTTATGTATAGAATTACTGTTGACAAGTTAAATATGCTGAAACATCTTTGCTTTGATGCCAAACACATTAGATAATTTAAACTGAAATGCTGATTTAACGATTTCTCTTTTGGGACTGTTGGTTTAAAATGAAATTAAATCTGTTATGGTTTAAATATGAGGTATCCCCCAAACACTCATCTGTGAAACAATGCAGGAATGTTCAGAGGTGGAACGACTAGGATATGAGAGCTATTTCCCAAGCAGTGGATTAAGCCATTTGATGGATTAATCATTTGAATGGATTGATAGATGGTAACTGTGGGCAGGTAGGGTGTGGCTGTAAGAAGTAAATCACTGAGGGCGTGCCCTTGGGGATTATATTATCTTTGGCTCCTTGCACTGCAGCGCTCTCTGCTGTCAGTCTGTTATGAGCTGAGCAGAACTCCTCTGTCCTGTGCCATGATGTTCTGCTTCATCTGGAGCCCAGAGCCATGGAGTCAGCTGACCATGGACTGAACCTCTGAAACTGTGAACCAAAAGAAACTTTTCCTCCTCTAAGTTGTTCTTTTCAGGTCTTTTGGTCACAGTGATGAAAAATTGATTAACATACTCACCAAGTCAACAAACTAAGCCACATCATCCAAATAATGATGATGTTTTATCAATGTGTTAATACATCTTAGCATGTTAACATGAGGCAAGGTCACGTGCTTTGGGTTTTTCGTTGTATATCCTTTCAGGTATGTGTATATATATAGATATAGATATATATAGATATTTGATATAGGGTCTTGCTATGTTGTCCAGGGTGGCTTTGAAGTCCTGGGCTTAAACAATCTTCCTGCCTTAGCCTTCACATAACTGAAAATACAGGCATAGACCTTAATGTGCAACTTGTTATTTGCTTAAATTTATGACTTCTAAAGTTCCTGATTTGCATTAAAGAAGTCCTAATTTTGCTAACTACTATAGCCTGTGAAATACAGGGCAGTTATTTGACCTTTCTAGACCTCAGTTTAGTTAACGGCTAAAAGGGATGTTGGCAGGACTACATATCATGGATAGTATGCTTATAAAACAATAACCCATTCACAATAAGTGCATAGTAAGTAGTAAAACTCATGAGTGATAAAACACTGAGACACTCAGTGTGCCCCAGGATCTCATCTATCCACGCCCGGGATCTTTGGCTGCATCTGGACTGCTTGGCAGCTGTCTGCACCTAATTAGTTGGTGTCCTTGGGTACTGGGATTCTCTCTAACTTCCACACCTTAAATTTTAATTTTCAATACATCTTCAATAAAACAAATAAAAAAAATCTCACCCAAACAGCAAAACACTGTTTTCTGGAGATTACTTTATGGACATACTTTCTAAGACAAATGTAAACCAACAAACAGTGGCCAAGCTTCTCTTCTGGTAAAGTTCAATTCTTTATTGCACAGGTAGATATTAGTAGTTCTTCTCATTTTAAAGATTAAACAAATTTGAGGTTAATACTTAACCTCAAATTTAATTTAAGCAAATAGCAAATGACTTACCCATGGTTGTATAATTAATCAGTAGATTAGTTGGAATTCAAATTCAAAGTCTATGGTCCGGATTAGCAAAAAGCTCAAAATCCACTATTGGTTTCAGAGAATCTTTCCTTAGCTATTGTGCTTTAATGACTTTATATTGTAGACTGATTTTCAGTTTAATGTCTCCTTTTGATTGCTATCTTTTGATTAATATTCTGTTAATTAGAGAAAAATGTCTCTCTCCCTCCCTCCCTTCCTCCCTTCCTTCCTTCCTTCCTTCCTTCCTTCCTTCCTTCCTTCCTTCCTTCCTTCCTTCCTTCCTTCCTTCCTTCCTTCCTCCCTTCCTCCCTTCCTCCCTTCCTCCCTTCCTCCTTTCCCTCCTTCCTCCCTTCCTCCCTTCCTCCCTTCCTCCCTTCTTCTTCATTCTCTGTCTACATGTCTATAGAGGAGATGGCAGACTCTTTACTGGGTTCAGATTAGGAGATCTTGCTGTAGTCCTATCTTGCCATGTGACTCTGACCTCCCCACATAACTTGTCTGATCCTCAGTTTCTCTACTCTTTTGGTAGTACAATATGTGTAAGAAGTCACTACTGGGTTTTAATTGTGGTATTATATTGGGTGTATGTATAGGATTTTCTAAGTTTAAATCATTTCCTCTCCTCATGAACTCACCATTTGTGATATACAGAATGCAAACTAAGACCATAATGGCAACACAAAGTTAGCAATGGCCTTGGCCCCCACATTGATGCAGTTCTTCTGAGAACCCAGATGAACCCCGAGGAAGACTCCTTTTGGTTTTAACACTAAATCCTCTCTGGCTGTTTTCCTAATTAGGGAATTAGGGAATTATAGCCAGGCTTTTTAGTGTAAACAATTTAAGCAGGGTAAGGCCTTGTTTGAAGAGCTGAGGGCTTGGTTTGGGACCAGTGTAGTGGGAGGATCAACCCATTATGGAATTCAATGGTGGATTTCTCTGTGAATCAAATCCAGCACGTCCAGTGGCTAAAAGCATAAACTCTGAATTTGAATCCCAACTCATCCACTGAGTGAATAACACAACCACGAGTGAGTCACTTGACCTCATGCCTCAGATTTTTAATCTTTCAGATGAGAACAACTACGAATGTCTTTCTGTATGGTAATGAATTTAACCTCGCCTTAAGATAGGCTTGGCTTTGTCTTTGGCCATTGGAGGTTATCTCTAGGCCTTTGGAGTGTCCTTCCTGAAAGGGCCAATGCTTCCTGGGGGCTTTGGACCATGCCAAAAAGTCCAACAATGTGACTTTTGGTGGGGGACTTTGAGTTTTGGTTTGATCTTTGAAGAAACTGGAAACAGGTTGGCCACATGGATAGTCAATGATGGAGCTGAAGTAATGGCTAGGGACATCAGGGCTCAGGTGGGCATTCCTGTATGGTGATGCTGTGTATGTACTGTCACATATCATCACAAACAGGGGTCGGCACTGTCCTTGATTACACAGGGCAAGGGCATCTGAAGTTCAATGCTGGAAATCCTCCAGGACTCTGCACAAGTAGCTTTTCCCTTAGCTGGCTTTAATCTGTGTTCTTTACCTCTCACAAACTGTAGTTTGGTGAGTTCAGTGCATCTTTCTAGTGAAATATTGATAGTGAAGTTCATCTTGAGGACCTCAGAGCCTTCGATGGGTGTTGGAGGTATGGACAGGGCCCCACTTACTTATACTGTCTGATAGAGCTTTGTAGAAGGTCAATTTAGATAATGTATGTTAAAGCACTGAGAATAGTGCCTGGCACAGAGTAAACCTCATATAAATGAGCTATTGTTATTCCATATCTCCTGAAGTAAGGCCAGATTGTGAATGAAGGACCTGAGAGGTCACTTAGCTAACGGTGTCAAGCTCAGTAAATAAAAATCTGGAACATATTTGTAACTATAAAACTTTTATTCATCTGAAATTCAAGATTAACTGAACTTCTTGTATTTTATGTAGCAAGCCTCAGCATGGCTCAACCTATTTTCTAGATGAAGAGACTAATATCCATGGAGGTTAAATATGCAGGATTCACAGTTAGATTGTGGTTGATCTGGGATAAGGAAGCAGATCTTTGGATTCCCAGGTCCTTTAAAAATAAAACTAAACTAAATATGTTGCAGGAAGAGGAGAAATGTCTTGAGAGGAAGACTAATAAAGGAATATAAAATCCAGTGGTGTATACTGAGGGGCTGGAATCCTGTACAGCAATAGTCTCTCAATCAGAAAACCCCAGGAGTTTCCTGGGTTCTCTTGAGAGTCACACTTGACAGAGGATTTAAGTTTTATATGCTAGGACCGGGTACTTCAAATCTATTCTGAGTTTAACTCTACTCAGTGCCTTGGTACTATAAATATTTTTCTTGTCTACTTAAAGGAAATCACCATTCTTCTGGGAACCTGTTCTATGTATTGAAATATTACAGTGATATTTCCCCAAACTTGGTAAGTTCTTTGCTGGTTTAAAGCAAAGATGCTCAGTAACTTCAGGAGGAGCTGGAGTGGAGAGCAGCATCTCCATTTCACAGATGAGGAAATTGTGTTCAAAGCATTTTTGACATATCCAAGGCCATTGTCATGCTGAGAAGAAAGTATTAGATTTTCTAACTCCTGGTCCAGGATTTCTTCATGATTCATTAGTTATGAGTTCAGATGCTTGTAGGCTACATTAGGAATGAGTCAGAGAAATGCTTCTTTCCACCAAAGTACCTACATGTGGTGATTCCATTGTCAATGTCAAGTGATGTAATGGAAAGGAGTAAGATTTCTATGCCAGACTGAAAGATCCCCTCCTACCTTTCCCATTTTGGTTTCAGCTTCTAGAAAGTGTAATCTCCAAGAGTTTCCAAAGAACATCATCTGATAGGGCTGAAAATGGAATGAGGTTTCTAAAGAGCATAAGACACTGTTTAACTGTTAATATTCTTCTATTTTAATGCAATGAACAGGAATAGAGATAGATTAACTTGTCTTGATTGCTCCAGTTTGATGTTCACGATAAGAGTTGTGCAGTTGTTTGCCAAATTTAAATAATTTTTTTTTTTACCTAGATGGTTTCCTCAAGTTCCTGGTTTTCAAACATTTGCTTATAGAAAATATTTTTATGGTTTAAACATTCACGTTTAGCTTGAAGGATCCCTGGAAAAATCCTTGCCTATGGGTGGTCTAAAACTGAGTGTTTTAGATGAAATTGTTTATTTTGCAGATAATTCAGTAACAATCTTGTTTTGATTTCCCTGCCCTGGACAGTATCATGTTTTACAAACATATGAGTGAAACATGCTGATGTAAAAAACAAAAGCGCTTTCATTCAGAACAAACAACCTCCCAGATCAGGAGGATCAGCTGCAGGCTTGTCTGTACACTCTGTCTGACTAACGTCTATATCATACTTGGCTGCAGAAATTGTTTGAATCATCGGCATAAAATATACAAAGCTTACTTCACAGAGTGCCACAATTTAGATTTTCTGTTTGCAAAAGAACTGCAGAACCGCTGTGACCTCGGTGAAAACCAAGGTAGTTGATTTGCACTCAGGATTTTGAAAGTATTCAACTTGACCTTGGGCATTAAAGACACTAAAGCCTGAGAAAGGGTGAATCCATCCTCTCATTTCTTTGTGATGTTGTTAAATTCCTTGTCCTCTTTCCCTAGAATATTTAAAAGGGGAGCCTTAGCTGCTTCTTGTTTTTTGTCTTAAAATATTGGCTACAAGTAGAATTCACCTGGGGAGTTCACTATCCTCATGTTTAAGTCTCATGTAGAACAATGAAATCAGAGCTTCTGGGAGGTGGATATAGGCATCCATATTATTTTGAAGCTCTCCAAATGCTTCTGGGCAAGATTTAACATCCATCTTAGGATAAAAATAATAAATCCTTTTGACTCAAATAATAGTTTTCACTCATCTGAGTTTTAGTGTCCCCTGGGGGATGTTGGAGACATTGTTAGTGCAGAAGGCCCCACCCTAAAGTGCTTTGATTTCATCGATCTGGGATTTTCATCTATCAGACAGTAATTTACCTGAAATTCACATCTATTGCTAACACTATGGCTTTGATCTCTCAGAGAAAAATCAGTCATCTCCTTTACTTGTCTCTACAAATTTCTGGATGGTGCTTGGTTGTACAAATTCCAGTTTCCACTGTATATTATTAAATACTTTTACTTTCCACTTCATGTAAATATTCACAATTAAAACAAAAGAAATGTAAAATTGTGCATGTAAGAGGACCAAACGATTTTTTTTTGAAGTCAGAAGTTTAGAACAAAACCACCAAAAAAACCCCAAAACTCAACAGCTGTTAACTTGCTTTTGAACATTTGCCAGGTCTGGAACTATGCTAAATATTTCTTGGGCATTTTCTCATTTAAACTTCACAAAAATCTTGTGAGGTAAAGATGACTAATATCCTCAGTTGTTGGAAGTGAAAACTTTGTAGCTATCCCGAAATGTGTTTATCTCCAAGGTCATATATCTATCAAATGGCACAGTGTCAAGTCTCAGATTTTATCCCTTTGTGTTAAGCCTGATGTGTTAACTTCTCACAGTTTCATGTATGCTTGCAAAAGACATGGACACATGTTATAACAATGGCCATTTCTTTGGGAACTATCCTTTGCAGAGGTGCTTCCTTTTCCTTTGCTTGACATTGTAAATTCTAAGAAAAGTCATACCTAAATGATTAAGATGTTAAGTGCTAAGTAACCCTATTTACAGAACCCAGCATATCTAGTGACCTTCAGATGACATCACAATGTGTAATGCCCCTCATTCTTTACCTCCCGTGCTTGAACTGATACAAAGCATATGCATTGCTTTGGAGTTTAACTTGCAAGAAAAGTAATATGTTTGTCTAAAGAATTATAGGAATTAGTCCTTGGAGGTCAAAGTCAATTACGATGTTATGGAAGAAAAAAGTAAAAAGACACAGGCCCTGTATGATCTCCCCAGCAAGAGGTTTTCCAGCCCACTGTGTCCAAACCTCCTCCCAAGCCCTGCATAAGCCCTTTCATGAACCTGAATTCAGAAGATGGTGTTTGGTGGGGGAAGGGGACGTGCCAAAGCCTCCATCTTCTCAGGGTGCCAGCTCTTGAATAAACTGATTTTCTTCTCATCAATTCTCTTCTCCCAAGTCTTGGTTTTTGAGCAAGTATTTTGGTGAGCAGATGAACTTGGACCTAATAACAGAGTCAAGGGGCATAGAAGGCAGATTGAGTTCCATGTTTCTATTGGTTACCTTTGCTTTTCGAGTTCCAGGAGGATAATGTGAAAGCAGCCCCAGGTGGGTGCAGGACTTACATACAGCGAGTTTGCATCACAGCTGAGGAACCGCAAGTTCAGGAAATTCTTAAGCTCTGGTTTGAATGTGTCCCATCCAAAATTCTAGTATCATTAATGTGATAGTATTAAGAGGTGGGGCTTTAAGAGGTTATTCAGCCATGTGGTCTTTTCTCTTATGCATGGAATCAGGTGCTTACTAAGGGGCTTGATGAAGGGAATGCAATCCCTTTTAACCTTCTACCTTTCTTTTTTTTTGGTACTGGAGATTGAACTCAGGGACACTCGACCACGAGTCACATCCCCAGGCCTATTTTGTGTTTTATGTAGATACAGGGTCTCCCTGAATTGCTTAGCACCTCGCTGTTGTTGAGGCTGCCTTTGAACTCGTGATTCTCCTGTCTCAGCCTCCCAAAGTGCTGGGATTACAGGCTTGCGCCACCGCGCCCCGTGTCAACCTTCTACCTTCTACTATGTGAAGATGCACCAAGAAGGCCCTCCTCACTAGGTCCCAGATGCCTGCGCCTCAATTGCCCAGTTTTCCTAATTGTGAGAAATAAATTTCTATTCTTCATGAATGATCTGGTTTATGGTACTCTGTTACAGCAACGCAAATGACACATCTCAAACTTAGGAAATCTCTATCTTTTTAATGAGTTAGTTACGTGCAAACTTGTCCACCGTTTGCCCTGGATGGAGATATTATCTTTATTATACTGGTCAGTAAATAAAAATGGTGTCTGCTTTAGAAACACTTGATCTGTATCTGTTGTTCATAGTTGTACACTACAGTAACATCTGTAGAAAGATATTCCAGCTGGCAAGATGTGCAGAAATGCAAGAGATGGATAGAAGATTCTCTTCCAATGCTGAGTCATATTTTGAGCCCAGATGATTTGACCATAGGTCAAATTGTGCTTTTAACAATTTCACCACATGTTCTTGATAAACTGATAAGTAAGTAATCATACAAGAAGAGAGCGCAGGAGAAAGTTCAAAGAGGTGAAGTGAGACAGTGGAATAAATGTTGATGTTGAGAGAAAAATTAAGTCATCATCCATTCTGTTTCATGTAGTAATTACTTAGTAATGAATCACAATTATCAGGAACTAATCTCCATTGTATTTCTCTTTAGCTTGAGTTTCTGTGGACAACAGAGATTTTTCACTTTCTTGATGACCATTGAGACCTTCAGAAGTCAATTAAGGCAATGTAGAGGGCTAAGGATGTAGCTCAGTGGTAAGTGCCTTCCTAGCATGTGCAAGCTCCTGGGCTCAATCATAAGCTCCTCCGCCCATATACGCAAACACCGTAGAGGATGGAATGTTTTTACCTGTTAGAATATTCTGCTGGGAAGTGAGGTCTTGGATTTTCCTCTAGGGAAAAATGATTTTCTTCATAGCACTAAAATTGTAACGAAGACCATATCCTTAATACAGTATTGAGCCATTAGGACCAGATTGTAGGGTCCATAATTTTATATTGTTTCTTTGTGAAATATCATTTTAGGTCACCAACCTTTCAGGGAGCTTTGGAAATATAACTCACTATAAATGAGGGCTCTAATATCATTTGAGTGTACCTAGGTTTTGAGAAAGGCAAAATCTGAGGCCTAATTTTTGATGGTCTTTCTAAGGTAATATGGCGAAACATCTCCTAATCAATTCTTTGGTGGAAAAATTTTAAAAAAATCACTCAGAGAAAATGTTTTAGACCCAACAAGGCTGCATGCATTCTAACATCAGCTGAATGAGTTACCCAAGTCTGTAACGTAAGAGAAGGATAATAGATGGGAAACTGAAGTGGTAAAGCCATCGACATGACATGTTTTAAGATGTGTCTGTTCTTCAATTTCTAGATAGATACAGAAGTTCAGGGAGTGCTCTGCTGGCTTCCTTCCCGCCTGAGAACAGCCAATAATTATCTTAATATCTCCTGAAATGATCTACAAGTAATTGAAGCTGATGATAACTTGGGTGGTGCCAAACGACTTGGCAGGAAGTCAGACCCTTCTCTGAACATGGCCGTTTGTGCTGACCTGCTCCAGAACTTGATAGAAGGGGATTTGACGGATGCAGCCTTCCATTAGCCATCTACTACAAGATGGGGAAGCATTGCTTTCCAAGCCTTCAATGTTATAAAAATATGTCTCTGAACTATTGAATAGAGCTACTCGTGTTGAAAAGGCTTCTTTTTTTTTAGTTATTTGCTAGTGTAACCAAAAATTAGGTTCCACTGAGTCTGGAACGCCTCGGCTGTGTAGATGAGCTAGAAACATCCAGAGAGATCTTTGGTACTTTACCATCCAATGGTAATGAACTGGCCGATACATGACAGAGAGTTGAAAGCAGAGACAAGATTTTGTTATTATTTTGCTACAGATGGATGACCTAGAGAAACCTATTCCTGTATTCCAAATATCACTTCCCACCATCCACCCTTAACATTTGTAGCTTATATTGAAGAAAAAACATAATCCACTTATTGTCTTGAAATTACCCCTGTGACATCCTTGGCAATATTTTACTTCCCTAAATATGCCAGTTGAATAATTGAGCAAATTGATGTGGTTGTGGAGGTCAGAGACAGCATGGCATCTCTTCTATCCTGTCTCTTACCTGTGATAATGGTGACATTTTCTGACCTTTCCATTTTGATCTATTACATGGATCCAACTTCTCTACTTTGTTACAGTCTCCTTTTCATTGCCACGAGCTGAAGTTTTTCAAAAATAATATTTGCTTTTTACTGTTTAAAAAGATAGTAATGATATTTGGTAAGTTTTGAGGAGGAGCTAATTTTTAAACCTATTTATTAATTTCATTTAATGATTAAACAAACAACTAATGTGAATCCAGTATGGGTCAGGTAGAAGGCTACATTCTGCAGACAAAGGGATGGACTGAGGAGTCTGTAGCCTTTCCTGTCAAAAGAAATGTCAGCTCTCCTTGATAAGTACATTGCTTGGAAGTTTAGGTAACTGATGAAAGTATGAGTTTTCAAAAACTGAGGATACAGCTAGGTGGCACATGTTAAATTCAATATGTTCACTCATTTCTGGTCCTTCTTGTAATTACACAAAAGGAATTTTAAAATAAAAATCTATGAGAGAGAGAGAGAGAAAGAAGAAGAAGGAGGAGGAGAAGGAGAAGGAGAAGGAAGAGGAACAAGAGGAATGAAGTAGAAAACTACAGTAGACTAAAAACAAACCTTTTTTTTTTTTTTAAATGCCAGAAAGGTGGTAAGTGGTAACTGACATCTAAGCTTGCTGGTAGGGAGCCAAGGCAAACCAAGAACCAAACCAATTTGTCCCACAGATGCCTGAAGAATCTCATTGGTAGCACCGAATACCTCAGAATGCAAGGTTAAGGGCTGATCTAAAACCCAGAGGATCAGTTGAGAATCTTGAAAATGTCAGACTACCAGATACCCCTCAGTCCATGTGATTGCCTTCACCAACTCATCAAGGAGCCTGGAATGAAATTTTCTCTCTGAAGATGTTAATTGAGGCAAGTTCTGATTGCAATACTAGGAAGGGCCACCCTGAAGCCGTAGGAATCTCACTGAATTATGATGTTCATGCACCATCCCTCCCCTACTTGGCATGTTCTCAGCTAGGTGATTTCCCTAGGACAAAGGTTGGGGAAATTTTTTTTTTTTTTTTTAAAAACTCACTACCTCAAAAGAAAAATGCTACATGTTGAATTTGTGGTCCCCAATGAGATACCTATGTTTTAGTTTGATCATAGTATGATAAAACTCACCAGTTGTAAAGATCAATCATGTGCATAGAGCTTCCAGTTATCATTTTCATATTGTGTTCTTAAATGCGAAGGAATAGTAAAAACATTACCTTTCAAGGAAACATCTACAAGAGGGAGAGGAAGAAAGAAATGAGAGAATGAATGAGAAGAAAGAGAAAGAATAAAGTCAGATGAATCAGAGGCAATTAGAGTAGGAGGCAAAACCACACAGACACATAGAAGCCCACACTCAGGTATTTCCCACCCCACACCCTAATTAGAATCTTCACAGAGATTGTGCATATGAAATGAAAACAAGGGACCATAAAGAGAAATTAGATAACAAGAAAGAGCTTAGCAATGAAAAAAAAAAAAGGTAACATAAAACAAGAGAGTTGAAAGAAAAATTGTAAAATATCTTCCAAAATAATGCAATGAAATAATCAAGTTAAAAATGATAGACTCAGAAGATCCAACATCTAACCAATATGAGTTCCAGAGGAGGGAGCTGAGAAAGGAGATGGGAGGAGATGATCAGATTGTAAGGACATTTCAGAGTTTCTAGTTTGTCAAAGATAGCAAGTTTCCAGCAAGAAACAGCATACCCAATAAAGTATATTGCTTGCATATTTCAGAATATCAAGTCAAAAGTAAAGAAACTTTAAACCAAATATTCTAAAAATTATATATATTATATATTTTCTGAACTTCTGTATTTTATATATATTATACATATATGCATATAAATGAATTAGAAATAATTCTGGCACTGTCATAATACTAGTATCTAGACTAGGGATTCGTGCCAATCATAATCTTGAAAATGTAAAATTCCTAATATCCAAAGCATGAGAAATCACAATCCTGCAAACCTTGAGATATTTAAAAATCTCAGATATTTATATCTTAAATACTGAAATTGTTCGAACTGCAATTCCAGTGGGTTGTGGGGGAGAAGAGCGACATGGCAGAGTGGAGAGCCTGATTCTGGGGAAGGAGTTGGTCATGCAACATGGCAATGGAGAAAAGAGATGTGTCCCATGTCTGCATCGACGTTTCTTCCAGCTGATGAATTCCAGGAGGTTTTTGAATTGACCATATTTGCCTGAAGAAGCCAGTGAAGTGACTGATTGGTTACTTACCCAAAAGTGATGCTTTCTTGTTTCCACTAAATCTGTGGTCTGCATATGAATGCCTGAGGTTGAATTCCCAAGTATGCAAAACAACATAGCAGCATGATACAGAGATGGCAAAATTTAACAGGGAGCTCACGTTGGTATATATTGAATCATAGAAGAATTTCCAGAAGAGCAATGCCCCGTGCCACGTAGAAGAGTGAACATTTACATATTCCTTCAGGGGAGTCGTGTCCAGAAAAACATACCAACAGACAAACAAAAACAGACATACACAAATCTTCATCTTGATGCAAAGCCTCAAAATATAATTAGTGATTGGGAAAGCTATTGAGTTCTTATGGACTACTTCTCTGCATTTACCCTGTTCTGTTCTTCTGTATACATTTTAGTGTCAATTTTTGTTTTTCTTCTTTAGTCCTTCCCACTCCAGTATTTTAAATTATCAACATTAGTTTTTATTTCATTTTCACATCATTTCCAACACTGGAATTATAAATCATGGAAACACTTTTAGAGAGTTATTTAATTTGATGTAATTTTTTTTTTCAAATTTGACTCCACGGAAGTGTTTATATTGACCTTGTGTGCAAACACTGTATATATATGTTAACACTTCCTCAATTAATGAGGAGTTATCCTTTGTACCTCTATATTTGTGGAAAATAAAATTTCTCTAGATCTTGGCTCTTTGGGCAATTATATGTGAAGGAATTACCTGGGGCAGTTATTGATTTATCTTTTCTAAAGACTTAAGTTGTCCGTCACTGAAAGACTGTAGTTATAAAGCTGGATGCACATAATTATCCACCATATGCATTTATGCATTTCACTTTTGATCTTGTTCTTCATGAGTTAAGGTTTGTCTGTTGTTAACTGTTATATATATGTAACCATTGCTGGTACATCTGAGTGTTTACGTTTGCAAAAATATGTATTACTATAGCCTATTTTATGTGAAAGTGGCCTATGAGGTGTTCTGCCATGTTTTTATATTTTCAGATAAACTCTGTACTAGCTGGCTGTTTGACAAGAACAACTTAGAGGTGGAAAGATTTATTTTGGCTCATGGTTTCAGAGGATTTAGCCCACGTCTGGCTGCTTCAAGGCAGAAACCTCATGGTAGAAGGGTGTGGCATGGGAAGCTGTTCAGCTTACTGCAGCCTGGAATCAGAGATAGGGAAGGGAAGGAGGAGAAAATAAACTTTTCCAGGACACACCACCAGTGATCTACTTCCTCAAACTAGGTCCCACCTCCCATTCATCCATTCAGCTAATCATAACATAAACATCGAATAGTAATTAAATGGATCCATTCACTGAGGAGGTCAGAGCCCTAAGCATCCAATCATTGCCTAAAAAAAGCCCACCACTGAAACTTGTTGAACTGGGCACCATGTTTTCATTATGAGATTCTGGGGAATGTCCCAGATCCAAACCATAACAAACTCCCTTTTAAGAATTTAAATATCTTTTAGTTAATTTTTAAATTGCTTTTTGTTTTCAAAATTATACTTTTGGAATTTTGAGCTCTGGGGGTTTTAGATCTTAGGGATGTTAGACTAGAGATTTTAATCTTTTGAGATTTCAACATTTAGGATTACAGCATTTGGGACAATATCCCAAACCTTCAGCAAGTGATGGCTTGTTTGTGTGCATCAAGTTTTATGGGAAAGCAGTTAACAAATTTGTATTTGTTTTCAAATTGTTAATGGCTGCCTTTGAGTTACTGTAGCAGAGTATAGTAACTGCAACAAAGATCAGGTGGCCCCTGAAAACTAAAACTTGATATCTGGTTTTTCATAGGGAAAAATTTGCCAAACCCTAACCTAGAAGATAATTCAGCAATACCTTCAAAATTATGAGAAAATATAGTTTATAATTGAAAATTCACTAATAGCCACACTGAAAATCAATTATGAATATAAAGCAAAGACGTTTGCTGACAGGCACAATTTTGAACAGTTTACCTTTCAAATATCTTTGTTTTTTCCAGAAAGGTACTAAAATGAAGTGAATTTATAAGAAAATTTGATTAAAGCAAAGTTCAGGATGAAATCTGTAGAACAAACAATATAATTTAAAGCAGGTAGATGGAGGGTTCAGAAGAGCTATTCCTATGAATATATTGAATTTCTAGAATATCTAATGAATACATTTAGAGGACTGTTGGACACTTGGGATGACTTTGTGTTAAGTACACATACATTTTAAAGCAAATATAAAATGTAGGGAAAGATAGCTGCCAGGAAGCCGAAAGTTTTACAAGAAAGAAAATACAATGATTGACAGCATACTTAATGGCTTAATTATGAACACATATTTATCTGGCCATGGTGACATAAACATTGAATACTAACTTAAACAGAAAAAACAATATGACCATACTCAGAAGATCAGGATGGGGAAATAGGGATGTGTAGGCATGCTTATGAGAAATGGTTCAGGAGGAATTAATTTCCTGCCATTCAAGAATGAAAGAACTAGCCGGGCATGGTGGTGCATGCCTCTAATCCCAGTACTTTGGGAGGCTGAGACAGGAGAATCGCTAGTTCAAAGCCAGCCTCAGCAAGGGCGAGGCACTAAGCAACTCAGTGAGACTCTATCTCTAAAAAAAAACACAAAATAGGGCTGGGGATGTGGCTCAGTGATCGAGTACCCCTGAGTTCAATCCCTGGTACCCCTCCAATTAAATAACTAATAGTTAATTAAATTGTTTTAAAATAAGATTGTAAGTACATCAAGAATATTGAAAAGTGATGAATGTGGTTACTTTTTCTTTTTTTCTTTTTTGGTACTGGGGATTGAACCCAGGGGCGCTTTACCACTGAGCAACACCCCAAGCCCTTTTTTATATTTTATTAGCGACAAGGTCTCTGAAGGACACAAGCTAAATAGACTCCATGACAGGCTTCAGACCCTCCAGAAAAACTTGCAGGCCTGAGTTTCGGTTCCAGGAAAAGCTACACATTGCTCAAGGCTGAAGCTACCCTCGGACCACTCTCAGACCAGCCAATCAAAAGAGGTTAATATACCTAGCATTCCTGTGGTCTGAGTCACGGTCAGGGGACTATAGATAGTTACTCTGTACAACCTAGCCAATCACTCGCCGCTTGTCCATACCCCATGTGGACCCTTTAAACTCACCTCATAATTGGTTATTTTCAAAAGATTCTCAACAGTCATGATTGGGTCCCGCCAAATGTAATGAACCCCCCACAGATTCTGAATGGTCAATATTGTCACCATGGGTGCTATGCGATTGTAATTGATACTTGTGTAATGATGCTGTGCATACGTCATGTCCACTGTAACCACTCCCATCCCTTCCCCCATAAAAACCCTGCTCAACTATTGTTCTGGCCTCTCTCCACAGATCCGCTGCATCAGTGAGGTCTGAGAGTCCGTGCTTAAGCCCGAATAAAGGCTCTTTGCTTTTACATACATGCCTCAGTCTCCCTGGGGTCCTTGGGGGTCTCTGTGATCTGGGCATAACAGTCTCACTGAATTGCTTAGTGCCTAACTAAACAATTACTGAGGCTGGCTTTGAACTTGAGATCCTCCTGCTTCAGCCTCCCTAGCTGCTGGGATTATGGATATAATTACTTCTAATGAATGAGAATCAATTGTTGGCAGGAGAATTGAGAACAGTACAAATGAAGAAAAGACAATTTTTTCACAACAAGTCTAGTCTAGTATATTCTGTTTTTTAAGAGTTAAAATTCCCATTCATTATATAAAAATTAAAATTTAATAGGAGAGATATGCAAATTAACTGTTTAATAATTTGAGCCGAATTGGAATTTGTTAATTGTCAGCTTTTCTGTACAAACATCATATGTTCATGGATCTGATTTTTTTTCAGGATAAAATGTTACCTTTTGTAGATTAGAAATTTCCCCAATTTTGGTTGCATATGGCTATTTTAGAAAGAAGGAACAGATCTGAATCTCTGAGAGGTTGAAAATGGTTCACCTTCTTAGAAATAATTCAGCTGTTCAAGGGAACAGTGGTGAAAATGGAATTCCTTTCTAGAAGTTCCAGAAATCTATAATAAAGACAGTCATTGCAAAGATTTTTAGAATGTAAAGCTAACTTTGAGCTAGATTTTTTAATGCCAGAAGAAAATTAATAATACATAATTACAAGAGATGGGGATAAATATAAAAATGATAGATAAAAACATCTACTTGTTAGATTGGAAGTTTAACCTGACCTACAGTTTGGGAATTTTTGCTGTGTTCCTACAGAGAGGACTAAACAGTAGCCTTAATAACTGATTCATCTTTTATGCAGTATTTTTTTTTTTTGGTACTGGAGATTGAACTCAGGGGCACTCGACCACTGAGCCACATCCCCAGCCCTATTTTTTTGTGTTTTATTTAAAGACAAGATCTCACTGAGTTGCTTAGTGCCTCGCTGTTGCTGAGGCTGGCTTTGAACTCGCGATTCTCCTGTCTCAGCCTCCCTAAGTGCTGGGCTTACAGGCTTGCGCCACCGCGCCCGGCTCGTTTTATGCAGTATTAATAGTACATTTCCAGTGTGATCCTGATTTATAAAGCAATGCATATTTCATAGAGTTTCAGTCACATACCTTCCCAATGAAACTCTTGCCTCAAGTGCACTGTTGGAATTAGAATTCCCAAATTCATCAATATTTTCACTAAAATTCGTAGAAGCATGGTAGTGCTCTTAGAAAAATTAGAAGTATAATTTAGTTGATGTCAAAGATGATAAAAATTTATGAATAAATTCCCAGCAATATTAAAAATCTATTAACACCATGTAATTTCCAAGACCTTTGATTCCCAAATGTAGAGAAAACAAAGTGGTAAAAAATAAAACATATGCAAAATAATGGACAAATATAATTAAGAATCAAGATCATACTGTAGAAAAGGCAGCTAATTTGGAATGTGGTTGTTAGGGCTCCTCAGATTTAGACTTCCATTCTCCTAATTTTGTCTAATTTAAGGTTATTTTTCTAAAGTAGTAGATGTGGTCCAGCTGACAATTGCTCTTCGTGAGTTTCTTGGTGAACTAGAGGAGATGCTCTGGTTAAAAGCCTGCTCTTTATTTCTAGTTTGAGCTTGTCCATCAAATTTCCATGTAAGCTTGATGGGAAGATAGAGGACGTCAAGGGTATTGCTACATCTGTCTTGCTCTTTTGTTTTAAAGCTTATTAAAGTTATTTTAATTAATTTAAAAAGAACAAGTTTCTCAAGGAAATTTTTGGGATGATGTAATTAAAGGAGATTTTGATCATGAAAAGAAAGAGTGGAGGAAATCTAACTACAACCTCTCCATGCCTGTGGTTACCCTACAGCTCTTTCCTCAGAAGTAAGCAGCCTGACCTTGCACACTCTATATGCAACCAATAGCACAGTGCTCCACTTTTCCTGGAAGGATGATGGCATGAGGTAGAGATGGATATAAAAACTAATGGGCAATGACTAATGATTTGGATGCATGTTTATAAAATTGGAAGGAGTATAACTGGAGGAGTAGTGACAAAAATCCTGGAAGAAAAATAGGGAAATGTTTCAGAGTAAATCCCTGAATGCTCACCTTGGTATCCATGGAAAAGAAAATTCTTAATCATTGAGCAGGTAGGAATTTTGCTCTGATTTTTAGTCAGCCATTAACCATAGCTGTTATGGTTTGGGTGTGAGGTGTCCCCCAGAAGCTGTATGTGAGACAATGCAAGAAGGTTTAGAGGAGAAATGATTGGATTATGAGAACCTTGACCCAATCAGTGAATTAATCCACTGATAGGTTAACTGACTGGAAACTGAAGGTGCCTGGGATGTGGCTGGAGGAGGTGGGTCATTGGGGGCCTGACTTTGGTGTACATATTTTGTATCTGGTGAGCGGAATCTCCTCTCTGCTCTCTGATCATTATATGAGCTGCATCCCTCTGCCACACTCTTTCACCATGACATTCTGCCTCACTTTGAGCCCTGAGGAATGGAGCCAGCCTTCTATACACTGGGACCTCCGAAACAGTGAGTCTCAAATAAATGATTCCTCTCCTAAAATTGTTTTGGTTAGGTCTTTTAGTCACAGAGGCATAAAAGCTGGCTAAAACAATAGCCATTCTAATGCTTCTGCAATGAGTTCAAAAAGAAAGGAGTCATATATTGGTAGGTGTCCTTGCTAGGCTCCAGAGCATACCTCTTATGCTGACTGTTGACTATTACCACTATCAACAACCTAATTTGCCAGAAACTGGCTACAAACCTGGGTTATATGTGTGTGTGTGTGTGTGTGTGTGTGTGTGTGTGTATATATATATATATACACACACACAAGTTGTTTTACAGGAACTAATTGCAATTTATATGGACTGGGACAGATATCTGTTCTGAATTTGAATTTGTTTTATCTTTAAACTAAGATTCTGTGTACTGATAAAATTTCTTATATCCAATAATGATATCCCTCATGTCCCTTCTAAACAAGGACTTTGATTTAAACTAAAGAAGCAGAGCAGCAGGCTAATGTCAGTGGGACTCACTGAGCTGTACAATGGCTGAATCAAGTATTAAACATTCACTTATGGTTCTTTGGCACACATCATTTTATGAGATGTGGTGAGTTTCTAACATCAGAAACCGTGGAGAAAATAAGCCAAGGGGCCTGATGTTTGCTTTCAGAAGCTATGACTGCTATCCCTGAAGTTCTAATTTTGCTTCCATTTGGGGAATATTTCCACCAGGGAACACAACAGTGGGTTCATTGCTTTGGAAGATTGAACCAGCACTTAATAATTTTGCTTTTATCATTCAACTGGGAATATTGTGGAAAACAAAATTGTGAAATTATCACAATAGGATTATTAGATTAGTTTGACAAGGGAAATGGATTTCTGCTCTACAGTGGGGACTGAAGGATGGATAGTAGGAACCCGGGAGAATACAAGGGTTGTCAACTTGCTCTCATACAGCTGTAGGTAAGAGATGTTGCAAGGCTATTGCAATCCTGTAAACATAGAAACACCAAGCACTTGGATTTCTCAGAATGAAATTTTGGATTCCATTACAGAGTGAATATTCTCTACCAGCTGAGATACTGGCTAAAGTCTAGGAGAACCTGTAATAAGTAGTTGAGGAAGGAAATACAAAAACAGCTTCATGACTAGTGAAGAAATGGTAACATTATCTTTTGCCATGATTTTTTTCTTTGTGTGTTTTGTGTACATATTTGCACTTTAAAACTCTCTCTATTCTCTTTCTTCCGTTATTCTACTACTTACACAGGGTATAAATTTTACATTTACTTTCTAGACTATAGAATATTGAATAGAATCATGAAGAAACTAGAAGAAAAGAACAATGCCAGAAACCATGGACATGAACTCTGGATGTCACTCTTGGGGAAATTGGTGAATTTTTGTTATACAGAGATCTTGTTGGAAATGTGTATCTGATAATTTGGCTGTTACACAGTTGAGGAAGTAGATAATAGCCGAGTTTGTTTTCATTGTTAATCCAGAACTATTTCCTTTCTTTTACCAGTACAATTACTTCCGCTTGAATTATTTCTTCCTCCTTTTAAAGATAATCTTATGGGTCTTTTTTTTATTGGTCATGTCCTTTCTCAGCCACAGAGCAGAACATGACTTAACAGAGGTGATTTGGGTGCCCTGTTTAATGTTGATCAATGAGACAACACAACTGGCTGTGTTTATAGATTTCATCTCATTAGTATTGTGTTGACTTGATTGTCTGTGTTACAACTCAGTTCGATCCCACACAATTCCCATGGCAGGCCTCTCACCTTCAAATTGTGTTGTAAGACTCCAGTAACATTTCAGTAGTTTATTATTATTATTATTATTTTGCTTACATTAACCAGTGCAGAGATGTTCCTCCTTATCTGCTTGGGGCACATTACAAGACCCTAATGGAAGCTTAAAACTATGGGTAGTACTGAACTCTCTCTCTCTCTCTTTTTTTTCCCGTATATATATATACATTTGCTCAAGTATAATTCATAAATAAGGCACAATATAAGATTAACCATAACAAATATTCATAAAGTGAAACAACTGTAACAACATGATGTAATAAAATTAATGTAATTTTTTTTTTTTTTACGCTCTGGAAAGAGTCTAGACAATATTTTTGGACCATAGGTCACCAAAACCATGGAAAGCAAAACCATGGATATGGAGAACTACTATATTTTTGTTGCATGAAGTTTACTTATTGATGTAGACTTAAAGTTATGGAGAGTTCAGGCAAATATGCAACATACTAAACAGTCAGAGATGTTTAAAGGATAGAGAAGAATAATTATCTATAAAGAGAGGGGGACATAGAGGAGACTGCTGAAAAGACCTTCTTGCTCTTATAAGAAGCATGTTAAAATGACCAGGTTCCATGCAAGGATATATGAGAGGTATGTGACTGGTAGAAGGACAGGTGTCAGTGGGTAAGTTGAGGGACAGAGGATTCTGTGGAGGGTTTAAAGAAAACTGAGAGTGGTCACAGGGAGAAATCGAGAAGTCAATTTTTATTTACTAAGCCTAGTGAAAATATATCTTTTTTTAAAAAAGTAGCTATTTACAAGAGCCTACAGTGATCAAGAGGCTGTTAATAATCTTACATTAAAATTTGCATGCAAATGAAAAGGGTAGGCACCACTTAAGTATACAGACAACATATGGATTGCCTTAGAAAGGCTTTATTATTATCACCATCATTAAGACAGCGATTGTTGTTGATGCTCAGATCCAGTCATATTGACTCACAAACTTTTCTCTTCCAATTGTTATTTTTAAATTCTCATGTGAAAAATAATATCATAAGCCACTCAAATAATAGTCTAAATGCTTCATTTATTCCTGGGGAGTTAAAAACATAGCAGTAAGAAAACTTCTATTGAATTTATGGCTTCAGATATGAATATATGCTTTTTATAAATTTTTTTTAGTAAAAAGTGAATTTTAATTGCCTTTGCTTATGGGTTCCCTAGGAAGGAATGATGAATGTGATGATAGGAAGAAATTATCAGTGTGGAAATGAGGAAGCCTGAAATATCAAAACTCATGTTTACACCTGTGGATAATCTCACCCTTCATAATGAGAAGAAGAATCTGTCCCTGCAGTGTTGCTATCATCATTAAATGAGGCATTTTAAACAAAAATATTTGCAAAACATAAAGTAGCATAAGTAAATGGGCAATTATTGTTAATAATTAATATAGTATATACTTCAGCTTGTTTCTCAGAAAACTAACCAAAGTAAGACAGCATTTATTTTTTTATCTAACAATATGTATTAAATTATTAGTACATGTCTGGAAGTGTTTTAAGTACTAAAGATAAAGCCATAAATAGAACAAAATTTTTACTTTCATAAAGCTCATGGTCAGATAAAGCTCCGGGTCATAAAGCTAGTGGTCAGATAGAAACAAATAACACTAAGAAATGCAAAACAAAATAAGAATTATTTCAGCTTCTTGTGTTGGTAATACAGCAAAACAAAGTGCTATGAAGTAGGGTTACTGAGAAGTTAGTTTAGGTTATATGTGCAAGCAATTGCTAACAGAATTAAACAAGAAAGCTAACACTGGAAATCAAGTAAAAACACTAGGAAAGAATGTAGTGTTCAAAGAAGGGGCTTAGGCTCAGACACGAAACTGGGAATTTTCAGCATGTAGAAGTTATTTAAAGTCATTGAAAAGCTTGAAATAAGTTAATGAGAAAATATATTTTAAAAATTTGAAATAATGCCAGGTGTGAGCAATGGGAAATTCATGCATTTAGTATTTGGTGTACAAGAAGAAATTGCAAAAGAGAGTAACACTGAATGGTCAGAGAGGTAGGGAAAAAACCTCAAAGAACACAAAACCATAGGGCAAGAGAGAGTTTGTAGAAGAAATGAGTGTTCAGCTGTGCCAAATACTGCAGAAATCTGAGTACTGTGAAAAGAGCAACGTCATCATTGGACAGAGCAAGCTAGAGGACATTGGAGAGCGGTCATGTAGAGTGGTAGTGCTGCAGGATAGATGTTGTTTGAGGAGCAAATGGGAGTTGGAGAAAAGTGGATTATTGGTGTCATAAGAAGTTATGAAGATAGATCCAGTAGGTCTCATGTGCATAATACAGGAATTTTGAAAGTCAAGAGCTAAGATGGTAGAGTGTAAAGATAATCACATATAATAAATTAGTTGATCTCCAACATGGATTGGAATCTTCAGAATTATGTGCCTTATTAAGTAGCAGACATTCTTTCCATCATTTCATTATAGAAAACTGTAAACCTTTACAAAAGTAGACAGAAGAGGATTTCTAATGTTGGGAAACAGCATGTGGAGACCATAATCTGGATGCTAAGCCTGTTCATTATGAGTAGGTTGTTCATTTATTTTTGGCTTTTTTAGTATTCAGAGTTAGAAAATAGTTTATAAAGAGAAAGCTCCTCACAAATATGTGTTGGTAACTTAGTTTACAATTCAAGAGTACATGAGGTTTTACTTAATTATTTCAATATCACAGGTGCATCTTCTTTTATTAAAATAATTTTCAAGAATTGTGGGAAAATTATAGAATTAGAATATCACATGATATTCATGTTTTTGTCCAGAAAACCCCACCAACAATAGATTTAATCCTCACCATGTTTTAAATTTATATTAATTTTTAGACAATATCTTGCTATGAATACAATTAAATACTGTTCTTGAAAGCCACTTGGAAACATCTCTGTGCTATCAACTAAAAACCTCAAAGTTTATTTCTCAACTTTTATTTTGATTTTTTAAGAGATTGCTTTAAAGTCATTTTATTAATATTTCTACAAAATCTGAAAATAAGATATACCTAAAAAATTTAGATTCTATTCTTGTCCATAGCTTTATATTCTTTCTGCTTAAAATAAACTACTTTTTAATTTGTGGTTTATTTTTTCTACTGCCTGCTTTTTAAGAAAGGAAGATTTGTATTTATCTTCATACCCCTGCTTTCTCAGCTAATTGATAGCATTTCTTGTGCAATTTTCTCCACCTTATTTATTTAACTTAACTATCTATCATGGAGGTCACTCGTTAGCTCATAGAGATGTTCCCCTCTGCATTTTAGAGTTGCACAATGTTTGATTTTGTGGATATAGCTATGGTATGTAGTTAGCTTTATTGAAGGACATTAGGATTTTTACAAAGTAATAATTTCACAATGAAGAACCTTATGGAAATGAATCCATATTTTTGTCAGGCTATCATTGGGAAAATTTTTAGAAGTAAATTGCTGTTTGAAACATAATTTACAAATAATTTCACTTGATGTTAAGAAATTACCCGCTGGGCATGGTGGAGCATGCCTGTAATCCCAGTAGCTCGGGAGGCTGAAGCAGAAGGATCGTTAGTTCAAAGGCAGTCTCAGCAAAATTGAGACACTAAGCAATTCAATGAGACCCCATCTCTAAATAAAATACAAAATAGGTCTGGTGATGTGGCTCAGTGGCTGAGTGTCCCTGGGTTCAATCCCCGGTACCCCGCAAAAAGAAGGAATTATCTGCCATGCATTCCTATAAGCAATATAAAAGTGTCAAGTTCTGTTTACCCTCATTGACAGACAATGTTGTCAGAGTTTCAGATTTTAATTCAAACCAAAAAATGATGCATCAGAATGTATCTTTAACCACAGTTATCGAACAATGTTCAGGGACATGAAGAATCCAAAGACTAGAGGGTAAGTGCCTGCTTTCTAAGGCATTTGAGAACTTAAAATGAATTATGATCTGAAAGTCCAAAATTCTTGGTTGAAAATAGAGAAAGAAAACCACAGAATTTTTCCTGTGCTGGAAAGTATTTGATCAATGGTGTCACAATCCTGAGATCCATAAAGTCAGATTCAAACTTGATCCTGATGTTGCCGCTCTTTTTTAGTCAGGTCCCTTATGTGAAAGTTAGGGTTTTGATTAGGAAGGAATCCAGACTTAGGGAGATAGGGATCTGAAATAATTGCTCTCATACAGCACATTCATTTACTTGCATGTTTCCCAAGAGGCCCTGAGAAAGACATCAGAAGTGCTCTGGTGACAGGTTCTCCCATCATCTTTTGAAAGTGCTCCAGTTGCTGTTCTCTGTTGAGGTTTAATCCTGGTAGGAGACACTGGCTCTGGGATATCTCCTTTCAAATGCAATGAGTCCTGCAGGGGCAGATGCTTCCTAGCAGCCCTTCAATGCCAGAGCCATGGACATGGTTGTGCCGATTGATAAAAGGGTAGATGTGGTCATTGGAATGGTTTAACTCGATGGTGTTAGGGTGGTGAGTAATTGGTTATTGATTCATAGGCCAGAAAAGGATGAAATCTATCAGGATCCCACTCTTGGTTTTTATTACTTAAAGAACAGTCTAGTGACTAGAAGGCCAACTTGAGTCATTGCTTTCTGTGCAAATACTAAACCTAAGTCTATTCCAGACCTAGAGCTCTTGAAAGAAGATGTTTTCCTGAGGAAGCATCAGGTGAAGATTTCGTAAGTGTGTTCAGAAAATGATTTCTCTCCCAAATGACTTTGTGGAGATTTCATTTACCTGAAAACTGTATGGACTGTTTTAGTTAGCTTTTTTAACTGCTATAATTAAAAGACCTCACAAGAACAATTTTAGAGGAGGGAAAGTTTATTTGGGGGCTCAGAATTTCAGAGGTCTCAATCTAGAGGTAGCAGGTTCCATTCCTCAGGGCAGAGGGGCATGGTGGAGGGAAGTGGCTCACAGGATGATCAGACAGTAGAGAAAGACGAAGCTTGGCTCATATATATACGACATATACCCCTTATGGCCCATTTATTCCAGCCACACCCTGCCTGCCTTCAGTCACCACTCAGTAAATCCCCATTTGCGGATTAATTCACTGGGTTAAGGCTCTCATAACCCAATCATTTCTCTTCTAAACCTTCTTGAATTATCTCACACATGAGCTTCTGGGGGACACCTCACATTCAAACCATAACATAATAGGAAAAGAAATTTTTAAGCCTTTCAGGGATCATTGGAAATGTGAACAAACATAAATCCTTGGTTCCCAGAATACTGCTTTTGTGCACTAGTCACAGTGGAGTCTCAAGTACCATAATAAAAGGGATCTGGATCCAGTTCAACTTCATGGATAGCTTGCTGGTATCCCAAAACTATTTTATGTTGCTATTTTCCTACTTCTATGTATATAGTCAATATGAATATACTTAACAGGCAGCTATGGTGGTGCACACCTGTAATTCCAGTGACTTGAGTGGCTGAGGCAGGAGGATTACAAGTCCAAGACTAGCCTCAGCAATTTAGTGAGGCCCTAAGCAACTTAGTGAGACCCTGGCTGGAGTTGTGATGCAGTGGTAAAGTGCCTTTGCTTTCAATCCTCAGTGCCCCCAAAAGAAAGCAAAACAAAACAAAACAAAACAAAAAAAGAATATACTGATCAAATGAAAGAATTTCTACAATTGCTTCCTTCCTACATCTTTGAAAAGTGGTCTGGCACAGAAAACCAAGTAGAAGCTCCTCAAATTTCCCTTTACACTAACTTTGAAAACCAAAAGCAAATTTCATATCAAGATACCTTGGTAAGACAGACAGAAAAAAAAAAAGCACGATAAAAGACTGGAAATGAGTTCGATGGAAACATGGAAACAGAGGGGACTGCTATCTCATTGAAATTTCTGAGATCCAGCAGTCTGGAGCTTGCCAAAAAATCTCTGCAAAGGTAAAGGATAAGTCGCTGTGAGGAGGATTTTTGGAGATAGCATATGCATAATTAGGAGTGTTACTCAATTATGTTGATGTTTATAAATTGCCCAGTCTGTGATCTTCTGTTACAGAAGCTCAAGGCGACTAAGGCAATAATTGCTTGTTTATAGGTATATTTCTAAAGAATCCTGTAATTTGAGAGAAAGAGCTGGAACTCAGAATAAAACTTTTTTTTTCTAGATCTGAGCTTGAAGGAAAATTAATGAACTTTAGAGGTATAGCTTAAAATGGGGACAGTTGGACAACTGAGGCAGGTTCAATGACATCTGAATTAGGACAATATTGTAAGAGCCAGTTTGACTATGACAAAGAGATTAGTTGGCATTGATATTCTAGAGAGTTTTCAATGAATAATCCTTCACATTTTTGCCATGGACAAATAGCAAATTGGGCAAATAAAATCTCAGGAGCAATGTAAGATTTTCAAATTATTTTGGAACATTCTAGAGAAATTGCTAATTTATGGTGGATACAAAGGTACATTGTTAAGTAATAAAACTTGAGCCCCCATTCCCGCACACACTTTCTGAAGAAGTTTCAGAAACCTTGAATAACTTCATAGGCAATCATGGAGCACTGTGAGATTCCATAACTCCTTCTCTCAGGACTGTTTTCTAACTGCTTGCTTTACGTTCAATTTTATGACTTACTCATGAATATGCATATGCCTCAGCCTCTTATGTCAATTTCTACTTCAGTTTGATTACTTTAATTTCAGGGTTATAATAATTTATAAATGGTATAGGATAAGAGTTATCATTAAGACATACTTTTACTTATTGAAAAAATGTACATGTAAAGTTATAAAAATAAGAAGAAATATTTCTGAATTTTATTCAGGATGAAGTTAATATTTCACTAATTTTGTAGATTAAAAATAGTCCATATTTATCTAATGTCTGAAAACATTGTCTGCTTCAGTCTGCTGCCTCTTCTGAGGCAAACTTACCCTGAAGTTTTGGGGTATTCTTTCTTAGAAATACATATCTATATATTCAAAATACCATTGTGATATGGACTTGAAAAAGTCCGTACTCTTCTGGAAATATGGATGTAGAGCTGGGTACTAGTTCCATCTTCTCATTAAAATGATTTTTCGTACTTATAAATAAATTTATAATAATTTTTCCCTGTTCTTCTTCACTCTGAAGGTTTGGTTTACTCATATTTGAGGTACAGAATTCCATTGCACACATAAATTATTGGTATTTGTTTCTCCAACAAGAAAACGGACCATTTCCTTTGTCACCATTACTAATAATGGAGTGGTTAACAGTTTTGAAAACTTTGTCTCCTTGTGAATCTGACACTTTCTCTAGGATAGACATCAAGGAATGGTGTTGTCAGAATAGTCATTGAAGTGACCATAAAATTCTACGTGCTCGCCTGAAGTGAGGAAAAGTGCCCTTCACATTACGTTTCATCCATGCTTGCTGTTGAGTAATGTTACATTTCCCCCAGTCTGTCCTATAACATGTCATTGTGAGTTTTGCTTTCATTTATTCTAATGGTAGGCAGACCACTGGTCCCCCACAATGTCCAAGTCCTAATCCCAGGAGCCTGTAAAGTTGTTATCTTATGTTACAAAAGGGACTTGGTGTATGTGATTAAGAATTTTAGGATAGGAAGATGATCTTGGATTATCCAGGTGTGCCCAATACAACAAAATCATAGAGTCCCTAAAAGATGGAAGAGGGAGGTAGATGAGGCAGAGGAGATGTGACAACAGGCAGATATTAAGAATGACACGATGGCTGTTTGGAAGGTGGTGTATCATGAATCAAAGAAAGTGGGCAGCCTCTAGGAGCTGTGAGTCAAAATTTATTTTTATTGGTTCTTTTAAGTTATACATGATAGTAGAATCTATTTTGCTGTATTTATACAAGCACAGAATATATCTTGTTCTAATTAGGATCCCAGTCTTGCAGATGTATACGATGGTGGGATTCACTGTAGTGTATTCATATTGTACGTAGCAAAGTTATGTCAGATTCATTCCACTGTCTTTCCTATTCCCATCCCCCCTCCCTTTCTTTCATTCCCCTTTGTTTAATTCAATGAACTTCTGTTCTTCCACTCCTACCCCTTTATTGTGGTTTAGCATTTACATATCAGAGAAAACATTTGACCTTTGGTTTTTTGGGATTGGCTTATTTCACTTAGCATGATAGTCTCCAAATCCATCCTTTTACTGGTGAACATCATGAAGTGATTCTTCTTTATGGCTGAGTAATATTCCATTGGGTATCTATACTCCAATTTATTTATCCATTTATCTGATGATGGGCATCTTGATTGGTTCCATAGCTTAGTTATTGTGAATTGTGATGTTATAAACATTGATGTGGCTGTGACACTGCAGTATGCTGATTTTAAACCCTTTGGATATGTACTAAGGAGTGGGATAAATGGGTCAAATGGTGGTTCCATTTCTAGTTTCTTGAGGAATCTCCATGGTGCTTTCCAGAGTGGTTGCACGGATGTATGGGTGCACCCTTTTCCCCACATCCTTGCCAACATTTATTGTCACTTGTATTTTTGATTGTTGCCATTCTGACTGGATTGAGATGAAATCTCAATGTAGTTTTAATTTGCATTTCTCTGTTAGATACGTTGAACATTTTTTCATATATTTGTTGACCATTGGTATTTCTTTTTTTAGAAGTGTCTGGTTAGTTACTTTGCCCATTTATTGATTGGGTTACTTGTTTTCTTTGGAGTTAAGCTTTTTGAATTCTTTGTATATCCTGGAAATAAATGCCCTATCTGAGGTGCGAGTGGCAAAGATTTATTTTCCCATTCTTTAGGCATTTTCTTTATGCTCTCAAGAGTTTCCTTTGCTGTGAGGAAGTTTTTTAGTGTGATACCATCCATTTATTTGTTTTTGATTTTACTTTCTGCTCTATACAAGTCTTACTAAGGAATTTGGTTCCTAAGCTGATACGTTGGACTGTTGCTCCTACCTTTTATTCTAGTAGATGCAGAGTTTCTGGTCTAATACCTAGGTCTTTGATCCACTTTGAGTTGAGTTTTGTGTAGGGTGAGAGATAGGGTTAGTTTTCATTCTACTACATATGGATGCCCAGTTTTCCCAGCAGCATTTGTTTTCGCCAATGTACGTTTATGGTGCCTTTGTCTAGTATGAGATAACTGTATTGATGTGGGTTTGTCTCTGTGACTTCTATTCTGTATCACTGGTCTTCATTCCTTTTTTGGTCCCAATATCATGCTGTTTGTGTTACTATAGCTCTGTAGTATAATTTAAGGTCTGGAATTGTGATGTCTTCTGCTTCGTTCTTCTTACTAAGGATTGCTTTGGCTATTCTGGGCCTCTTATTTTTCCAAATGAATTTCAACACTCCTTATTCTCTTTCTACCAAGAATATCATTGGAATTTTAATAGAAATTACATTAAATATGTATGATGATTTTGGTAGTATGACCATTTTGACAATATTAATTCTGCCTCTGCAAGAATGTAGGAGATCTTTAAATTTTTTAAGTTCTTCTTCAATTTCTTTCTTTAGAGTTCTGTAGTTTTCATTACAGAGATTTTTCACCTCTTTTTTTAGATCAATTCCCAAGTATTTATTTATTTATTTGGTACTAGAGATTGAACCCAGGGGCACTCGACCACTGAGCCACATCCCCAGCCCTATTTTGGGTTTTATGTAGAGACAGGGTCTCACTGAGTTGCTTAGCGCCTTGCCTTTGCTGAGGCTGACTTTGAACTTGAGATTCTCTTGTCTCAGCCTCCCTAAGTGCTGGGATTACAGGCTTGCGCCACCGCGCCCGGCTCCAAGTATTTATTTTTGATGTTGCTGTGAATGAGATAGTTTTATTAATTTCTCTTTCAGATGATTTATCATTGTTGTATAAGAACACAATTGATATAACTGGTGTTAATTTTGTATCCTGCTATTTTGCTGAATTCATTTATGAGTTTTAGAAGTTTTCTGGTGAGGTTTTTTGGGTCTTGTAAAAATAGAATCATGTCATTGCCAAACAGTTAGATTTAGCTCTTCTTTTCCTATTCTTATCCCTTTAATTTCTTTCTTTTGCCTAATCACTCTGGCTAGAGTTTCCAGAACTATGTTGAATAAAAGTGGTGAAAGTGGACATCCCTCTCTTGTTCCAGTTTTTGAAGCAATTTTTTCAGTTCTCCTCAATTTAAAATAATATTGACCTTGGGTTTGTCATATATAGCTTTTACAATGTTGAGATATGTTCCTTCTATTCCTAGTTTTTAGTGTTTGGAACATAAAAGGATGCTGTATTTTGTCAAATGATTTTTTTCTGCATATATTGAGATAATCATGTGATTCTTATCTTTAAGTCTATTTTTCTGTTGAGTTACATTTATTGATTTCTGTATGTTGAACCAAACTTTGCTTCTCTGGGATGAAATGCACTTGTTTTTGGTGCACTGTCTCTTTAATATGTTTTTGTATGTGATTTGCCAGTATTTTATTATTAAGAATTTTTGCCTCTATATTCATTAAGAATATTGGTCTGAAGTTTTCTTTGGTTGGTGTGTCTTTGTCTGGTTTCGGTATCAAGGTGATACTAGTTTCATAGAACAAATTTGGAAGAGTTCCATCCTTTGCTATTTTGTGGAATAATTTGAGGAGGATTGGTATTAATTCTTCTTTGAAGGTCTGGTAGAACTCAGCTGAAAATCCACCTGGTGCTTGGCTTTTCTTTGTTGGTAGGCTTTTGATGGCATCTTCAATTTCATTATTTTAATTTGATCTGTTTAAATTTTCAGTATCCTCCTGGTTCAATTTGGGTAGGTCATATGTCTCTAGACATTTGTTGACATCTTCAGGATTTTCTAATTCATTGGAGTATAAATTTTCAAAATAGTTTCTGAGTATCCTCTGTATTTCAGTAGTGTCTGTGGTGATATTTCCCTTTTCATCACAAATTTTAATAAATTGAGATATTTTTATTTTGGTTAGCTTGGCTAAGGGTTTATTAATTTTTTAAAAATTTTTTCAAAGAACCAATTTTTTGTTTTATTGGTTTATTTTATTTTTTTAAAATTTCAGTTTCATTGATTTTGGCTCTGATTTTAATTATTTCCTGTCTTCCACTGATTTTGGTGTTGATTTATTGTTCTATTCCTAAGGTCTCGAGGTAAATAGAATAGTGATACAACATATCAGATTTTTTATTTGTTGAATGCCAGGTGCTATGTATACTAAATTGCAGAGATCAGATGATCTTATATACCTCTCCAGAGGATGTACTTTTCTTGTGCAAGTCAGTGTTGAAACGGTGAGCATGCTAATCTACTGAGAAAGTAGGCTGATTAAAAGTTGGGCTGCAATTTTGGCAGGACTAAGTCTGCCTCTCGTTCATCTGTGTTCCTGGTGAAGACCTCCAGAGTTTTCAATCAGGGCAACAGTACATTATCTCCCTGGTCATTGCTGATATCTACTCCTTGGTTCCTTGATACAATGGATTTCCAGAAGATTCTGCCTTGTGTCTTTGAGCCCCGTCTTTTGCAGACCTTCAGCCTCCTTCCTTCCCTGTGAGGCTTCAGAATGTTGTACCTGTCTCAAAAAAACCACAAGATATCCAAGGTTTTCAATTCCTAGAAGGATTTCCTTTCATAGGTAAAAATCTAAATTTTTGACCCTGATCCCTAAATCAGCAATTGGGCCAAGAGATAAACAGCTACAAAAAATTTTGCCCATACTCTTAAGTCAATAGTTGAGTGACTGGGCATGTGGCTTAATGGTAGAGCACTTGATAGCATGCATGAGTCCCTAGGTTTCATCCCTAGAACTGGGCTGAAAAAAAAAAAAAGAAGCTAGTTAATTATTCTGCTGTCACCAAATTCCAGATGTCATGGATCAGTGCCTTTTTAGTCCTCTAATAATACCTGCAAGCACATAATTCTTGTTTTCACACAGCTTTTGCTGTTGTCCTCATACCGGACTACCCCACACTATCCTCGCTTACTTGGAACTTGTTGTCTATTACAGAAAATGTGAGCCGGGCACGGTGGTGCATGCCTGTAATCCCAGCACTTTGGGAGGCTGAGACAGGAGAATAGCAAGTTCAAAGCCAGCCTCAGCAACCACAAGGCACTAAGCAACTCAGTGAGACCCTGTCTCTACATAAAACACAAAATAGGGCTGGGGATGTGGCTCAGTAGTCAAGTACCCCTGAGTTCAATCCCTTGTACCAAAACAAACAAACAAACAAAAAACAAAAAGAAAGAAAGAAAAAAGAAAAGAAAAGAAAAGGTAATGATATCATATTCTTTTGTTAGTCCTGTGTCCTTTCTCCTGCCTCTTACTTAGACAAAATTTTTTCCCCAGGTGTGTGGTTAACTGTGATTGCAAGCCAAATTTGACAAAGGTGTGCTTTATTGGTTACTCTGGTATGGCAGGACCTGTCAGCGTCTCCCTCCATAGGCATTTG